>JBAMCJ010001536.1:0-50723 GCA_037075205.1 Drosophila prostipennis
CGCCGTTTTCGTCCGTTGTCCCTGCCAATATGTAGATCTAATTATGCCCTGCATGATCCTTTTCGTGTTCTGTGTGACGACTATAATTCACTGTGCCATGTCTTACTGTTTGATACCCCCAATGCTACTAATTATAATAAACTTATGTATTTTCTGTCTTCAAATAATTTATAAATTCTTTATAAGCATGTATTTTAAACTGTCTATTGTTAAATCGTATTTTCTCCATGTCCGCGATTCCGCTTACTTGCCCAAAACAGTTTAGGGCTCCGCGCGTAACAAGCTTTGCTTGGTGTCGTAAGGGCCACTTGTTTGTACTGACCATAGTGCATCAACGTCCAAGAAATATTCTTGGGCTTCCTACGCAGCGCAAGTTTATTTCAGGCGACCGCCACGCCCCCTCTAACGCCCACAATCGCCTATAGTCGCCCACAAACCATACTAAAATGTGTCTGGCGCTTACATTTTCAAATATTTCTGAGAAGTATAAATGCAATTTTGTTGCGTTTATTTATACCTATCGAAAGAAGACATTTTTTAAATCGGACCATTCGTTAAAAAGTTAAGCCTGATCAAAGTTTATATCTCCATCTTCCTCGCACTCCCTTTAGCCGAGAGACGGGTATTAGTTAGTCGGGACACCAACTATAGCGTTCTCTCTTGTTTAGAAAGGAATTTTCTAAAATTTAGAAAAAAAAATTTCTGAAAAGTAGAAATACTTTTCTAAAATCAAGAAAAGTTGCCATCAAATTAAGAAATTTTCTTAAAATCCAGAAAGTACTTTTCTTGAATATAGAATTTTTTTTCTTAAAATAAGAAAGGACTTTTTTATTTTCAGAAAATTTTCTTTATTAAATAAAATGCATACATATTTATTTTACTATTTTATTTCCTAAACAAGAAAGAGGAAAGAAAATAAAAAAGACGAAAAGAAAATTTTTAATATTTCCTAAACAAAAAAGGAAAAGAAAACAAACAAGAGAGAACGCTATAGTCGGGTTGGTGTCCCGACTATCTAATACCCGTCACTCGGCTAAAGGGAGTCCGAACGCTGTAGTCGGGTTGGTGTCCCGACTATCTAATAAACGTAACTCAGCTAAAGGGAGTGCGACGGAGATGGAGGATATGAAACTTTGATCAGGCCTAACTTTTAAACGAATGGTCCGATTTAAAAAATTTCTTCTACATTTCGATAGGTATTGATAAACACAACAAAACTGCATCCCTACTTTTCCGAAATATTTAAATTTTTAAAATCGTATATTAGCTATTGTGGGCGTTAGAGGGGGCGTGGCACCTTCTGGAAACAAACTTGCGCTGCGTAGGAACTCCAAGAATCTTCATGCCAAATGCCAATCCTCTAGCTTTTATAGTTTCCGAGATCTCAGCGTTCATACGGACGGACAGACGGACAGACAGACATGGCTAGATCGACTCGGCTAGTGATCCTGATCAAGAATATATATACTTTATGGGGTCGGAAACGCTTCCTTCTAGCTGTTACATACTTTTGCACGAATACAATATACCCTTTTACTCTACGAGTAACGGGTAGAAAAAGATAAAAATAACATTATAAATATTTCCTAAACAAAAAAGAGAAAAGAATACAAAAAAAGAGAAAAATAACATTACAAATATTTCCTTAACAAAAAAGAGAAAAGAAAACAAAAAAGATAAAAATAAAATGATTAATATTTATATTAAGTATTTAATATATTATTATTAAAATTTACTTACTTACTGCCAAATTATCAACAATACTTGAAATTGAAATTATTCCTGCAATCGAAAATAAAAATTAATATTATAGAAGGATGGTATTTGCGGCCTTTAATATTATAAATGGCCAAATATATTAAAATAGTATGCCCTTTGCTTACCATAAATTTTTACTCACTTACGGGTCATTCCACGTGAAACGTGACAGGCCAATTTGGGTCAAATCTCAGAATCAAGCGAAACTTTTTTTTCGATGGAGAATTGAAATATAAGGATCGGTTTTTTTTTTTTTTTTAACTCTTACCGTTTATTTTTAAAAAATATTTTTTGAATTAAGCTCCGATTTTTAAGATATGCAGCACTGGAGACTCGTTTAAGTTATTTTAATAATTCCAATGCCACTTTGTGGCATATCATAATATCTTTCAGAAAAATATTTTAAAAAATTTTTTAATTTAAAATTAAGTATTTTTTAAGAAAATTTAAAATTAGAAAACTTCTGTACGCCGGAATACACGCGGTTTCCGAATAAAAAAATTATCCCCATATTGCTTCATCAATTCTTCACAAAGTGGTAAAATAAAATTTTTGTAATCGCAAGACGTACTAGTAAAGACAGCGATTTTAGTTTAGCGACTTTGCATCAAGCAACAACAGCGCAACGTGTAAGAAGAGAACAGCAATACGAGCGCGGCAGAGCAGGAATAGTGCTTTCCCTTTCTTACACGTTGCGCTGTAGTTGCTTGATGCAAAGTCGCTAAACTAAAATCGCTGTCTTTACTAGTACGTCTTGCGATTACAAAAATTTTATTTTACCACTTTGTGAAGAATTGATGAAGCAATATGGGGATAATTTTTTTATTCGGAAACCGCGTGTATTCCGGCGTACAGAAGTTTTCTAATTTTAAATTTTCTTAAAAAATACTTAATTTTAAATTTAAAAATTTTTTTAAATATTTTTCTGAAAGATATTATGATATGCCACAAAGTGGCATTGGAATTATTAAAATAACTTAAACGAGTCTCCAGTGCTGCATATCTTAAAAATCGGAGCTTAATTCAAAAAATATTTTTTAAAAATAAACGGTAAGAGTTTAAAAAAAGAAAAGAAAAACCGATCCTTATATTTCAATCCTCTGTCGAAAAAAAAAGTTTCGCTTGATTCTGAGATTTGACCCAAATTGGCCTGTCACGTTTCACGTGGAATCACCCTTACCAAATTTATATTAAAATTTATTTCAATTGCTTACCTATAAATTGCCTCTTAGAGGGATCGCACTTTAACTTTCTTAAATGGCTCAACACAAACTTATTACTTTGAATGCTCATCCAAAACTGAGCACAAGGGTTCAAGATGCAGCGTAACGCCAGCAACTCTCTCGCGAGAGACTGCATTTCCAAAACAACAACGCAATAAAAGTTATAGCTACGCACAAGAAAATTCTCGGTCATACACACAAACACACATAAACATATACATATACACCCACCAAAAACTGTCGTCGCAACGCGCCGCGGATTAACCTCATGTCTTCTTCTTTTTCGTTTCGAAGAAAGAATGAGAAGCATAAAAGAAATAAAAAAGTTTTTCTTAAATCTATGGTGATTTTCCAATTCTACTTTTCTGTTTTCAAGAAAAATTGTTTGTTTAATTCAGAAAAATTTTTTAAATATAAAAAAATTTACCGTGTTTTTTATGGCGACTTTCTAAATTCTAAGAAGGGCTGAAGTACATTTTTTCCTAATTTAATGGCGAAATTGCCATGAATTTAAGAAAAATTTTGGAGAGCGAACTAGGAAAAGTCACCATTGATTTAAGAAAAAATAATCATTTTTCTAAATTTAAGAATATTTTTTCATAAAATTTTGTTTCAATGGTATTTTTTCCTAGATTCAAGAAAACAATTTCTGAAATTAAGAAAATTTTCTAAAATTAAGAAACAATTTCATTTTATGGCGATTTTCTAAAATTTAGGAAAAAAAAATTTTTTGAGTGTACATTTCGGCTTGCCAATGTTATTTTCTTGTTAATTTATTAAAGTTGATGTTTAAGTGTACAAAACCAAGACTAACATAGGGGGTTGTAGTGATAGCTGTAGTACCTTTTTAGTACACTCAGAAAAAAAATCGCCCTTAATTTTAGAAAATCGCCCGTGATTTTAAAACGCCATTAAATTAAGAAAAATTTTCTTGATAACAGAAAATTTTTCTTAAGTTTATGGAAATTCGCCATTAATTTTTTTTATAAATGAATAAGAAGAAGAGTCGTTGTATTTTTTCTTGGATTAATGGCGATATTTTCTTGGATGAATGGCGATATTTTCCGAACATTTTTCTTGTAGTAATGGCGAAATCGCCTTTGGTTCTAGAAAATAAATACCTATTTTTCAGGAAAGTTGTGTAATTTTTTGATATTCTAGTATGGTGGCCTAGCTGTTAGAGGCGTCCGGACAGTGAATATTTATACAAATGTCGCCGTGGAAACCGCGGTTCGACTTCACGCAGGGACGAGCCAATTTTTTTTTTTGAATAGTTATTGTTTTTTTTTTTTTAAATAGCTTCAGTTTTGGTTTTTTATTCACTGAGTTGTTAAAACTGTTAGTAACAAAATTTAATTAAAGTAATTGTAATTGGTATACCAATAATTCGACCATTAACACTTCAAGCATCTTAAGCCATTGCATTGCAAGAAGCACGCGTGGCCGAGTTAACCACTCTCTCTCTATGGTGTGAACGGTCGCGGGTTCGAGTTCAGGTCGAGGGAAGAATTTTTCCTTAAGTCTTTTATATGTTTACAAAAAGTTTTTTCTGTACTTAAAATGCATTGTAATTAATAAACATTTATAATAAATTTGAATTTGAATTTAAATTTAAATTTAATAAAAATGTACCCTGTATTCAGAATATTATTTGTCATTAAAACAAGAATGGGTTCATCTTAGTTAACAAATGTCAATGCAAAATAGATAAAAAAAAACAGTCAGACAAAATTAAAAAAAATTGTTTATAAACAAATATACATTTATTTTTTAAAGAAAATTTTTCTTAATTTTAGGGTTTTTTGCCATTAAGTTTAGAAAAATTGGTAATGATTTTTAGAAAGGCGAAACCGTAAATTCAAGAAAAATATTTATCATATTTAATTGCGAGTCGCCGTTGGCTGAAAATCATAGGCGATTTTCTTGAATCAATGGCGAATTTCTTGATTCAATGGCGATTTTTTTTTCTGAGTGTAGGTTCATATCAAGTTTATGTTATATTGATTGTTGGTCCAATGTGTTTGCTTGTATGGCGTATTTTTTATACCCGTTACTCGTAGAGTAAAAGGGTGTATTGTATTCGTGCAAAAAGTATGTAACAGCTAGAAGGAAGCATTTCCGACCCTATAAAGTATATATATTCTTGATCAGGGTCACTAGCCGAGTCGATATAGCCATGCCCGTCTGTCCGTATGTCCGGATGAACGCTGAGATCTCGGAAACTATAAAAGCTAGAGGATTGGTAATTGGCGCAAGTTGTTTCAAAAAGGTGCCACGTCCCCTCTAACGCCCACAATCGCCCTAAGCCAATTTTTAAAGGTGTCTGGCACCCACACCTTTAAGTATTTCGAAAATTAATGCAGTTTTATTGTATTTATCAATGCCTATGGCAATGTAGCAGAAATTTTTCAAATCGGACCATTCGTTAAAAAGTTATGCGCGATCAAAGTTTTATATATCCATCTCCCTCGCACTCCCTTTACCTGAGTAAAGGGTATCTGATAGTCGGGGCACCCGACTTTAGCGTTCTCTCTTGTTTTTTTTTTTTTAAGATATCTGAAATAGGTAGAATTTGAATTAAGCATGCCAAACGTTTTTTTAATAAGTGGTCAAATCCTACACAGGTTGCGAGACATTGTAACTTCCTCATATACACGAGACCATTGAAAACTTTCCCATGCATGATGAATATTTATGGATTTTTGTTTCAACGAGATATCCACGATTGCCACACGATATTTAGAGTCCCACAGATTTTCCATCGGAAGGCTGCGCTCAGTAACCTGCACAGTTTTATATTACTCTGCAGGTCAAATGTAGGTCAAAGAGAGACAAGAGAGTGAGTGGGGAGGCGCTTTGTGATGTTATGGTGGTCAAAATGCAGTGACGTCAACGAGCACCGATGACTGTTAAGCGTTTACACAGAATTCGCCCGAGACGAGGCCGAGTCTTGATTTAATTCAAGTGAATTTTTTGGGGGAAATACCTGGGCTCTGACCATTGTTTTGCCTTTTTACTCTCGTCTTGCATGACTTTACTTCCGTTGATGGGAAAAATGCGAATCAGGCGAACTATTTGCCAAAGTGCTAAACGTTTAAGCCGTAAATTCCCAATTGGCCATTACCGCGCTATATAAATCGCTAATAATATGCTTTGTGTTGTACGGACCAACTTGACTACCAATGAGCCACCAGACCCAAAACATTCCGTCGAGTTTATGCGAGGAGCATTCGCATCCAGTCGGAAGCTCTTCTAGCTCGTTGACCCGTAACGTGAAACTTTACTATGTATGGATCTCTGCACAGCTCATATTTTTCAGCGCAAAACAAAATAAATAAGAACGTCTAGACCAAAGCCACCCACAAACACCAAAATCTATAAAACCAATTTTTATTCGTTTCCAGTTCAGATCGTAAATCACTCGCAGAGAGGAACACATCAAAATCAGCAAACAAAAATATAATATTTTTTTTGCTTGTAGCATTAGGGAATCATCAGGCGTAGCAATTGAAATGCAAAGCTTAAGCAGTTGCAGGCTTAAATTGAAATTAAAATTTATAATGGATCAATTGTGATTTTGTTGATAGTCATAGCTGCTTATACCATAGGTCGACGTTATTTAGCCATACTGTTATTGTTGCTCGTGCGTTTATTTCGTTCCATTTGATTCGCTTCATCTTCCGATACGGAAGACGACACCTGACGCAATGAGGCTCAGCTCAGATCCGCTCTGCTTCTCTCAGATTGTTGTTGGCTTTAAATTGTCGCAGCGAAATTGAGCGGTTTATGAGGTTTTTGATTTTGGCAAATTTCAATGTCACTGTCACAAATTCGTTATATGCATATTGATTTGCCTTGTTCGATGAATTAAAATGTATTAAAAGATGATCGCTGAATGTGTCAAGTAGCTAGCAAATTATTATCATACAAATGTGATTAAATGTTAGTAAACATTGTTGTCGAGCTGTGAAACAAATCAAATGTAGTGAATTTCGAGGTTTATAACTTATTTAAAAAACAAGAGAGAACGCTATAGTCGGGTTGGTGTCCCGACTATCTAATACCCGTCACTCGGCTAACGGGAGTGCGATGGAGATATGAACTTTGATCAGCAATAACTTTTTAACGAATGGTCCGATTTAAAAAATTTCTTCTACATTTCGATAGGTATTGATAAACACATCAAAACTGCATTTTTACTTTTCCAAAATATTTAAATTTTTAAAATCGTTTATTAACTATTGTGGGCGTTAGAGGGGGCGTGGCACCTTTTTGAAATAAACTTGCGCTGCGTAGGAGCTCCAAGAATCTTCATGCCAAATACCAATCCTCTAGCTTTTATAGTTTCCGAGATCTCAGCGTTCATACGGACAGACAGACAGACGGACAGACGGAGAGACGGACAGACGGACAGACGGACAGACAGACATGGCTAGATCGACTCGGCTAGTGATCCTGATCAAGAATATATATACTTTATGGGGTCGGAAACGCTTCCTTCTAGCTGTTACATACTTTTGCACGAATACAATATACCCTTTTACTCTACGAGTAACGGGTATAACAAGGGAGAACGCTATAGTCGGGTTGGTGTCCCGACTATCTAATACCCGTCACTCGGGTAAACTTTTTAACGAATGGTACGATTTGAAAAATTTCTTCTACATTTCGATAGGCATTGATAAACAGTGTTTATTATTATTTATTATTTATTAAACACAACAAAACTGCATTTTTACTTTTCCGAAATATTTAAATTTTTAAAATCGTATATAAGCTATTGTGGGCGTTAAAGGGGCGTGGCACCATTTTGAAACAAACTTGCGCTGCGTAGGAGCTCCTAGAATATGCATGCAAAATGTCAATCTCCTAGCTTTTATAGTTTCTGAGATCTCAGCGTTCATACAGACGGACAGACAGACATGGCTAGATCGACTCGGCTAGTGACCCTGATCAAGAATATATATACTTTATGGGGTCGGAAACGCTTCCTTCTAGCTGTTACATATTTTTGCACGAATACAATATACCCTTTTACTCTACGAGTAACGGGTATAATAAAATACATTTAGACATAATAGAAATTCCAAATTTAATTTTCTTTTTCTTATAAAGAGACGCTCTTTTCTAAATTAAATTAAATTACATCCTATTTAAATTATCCTTTTATAGCGTTGAACAGATAAACGGGTATCTGATAGTCGAGGCACTCGACTATAGCGTTCCTTTTGGTTGAATATATATAATTTAAGTCACCTATTGGTTGGCTTCTTTTGTTGTCCCCGGCTGCAATTGTTATTGAACATGACACCAGAAAATGTCGTTGAACCCACTAAGGTAAAGCCAATTTTTATACCGCACCACATGCAAGCTCCGTGTCTGCCCTTTTTCATATTTCCCTATATGCATGAAGTACCGATTTAATTCATCGTTCTTCTTTTGATTCAGGTGACGTATATGAGTACGCAAAACACTCGATTATGTATCATGTTAAATAATAGCCAATAGAAGGCAATTGTTTTTAATAATATGTCAGTAGCAGCAAAAAAAAAAAGAGTCAAAAGCAGCGGGCAATGCTCTCCTGGAAGGTCGAACTACTATAAATACTTAACTGAGTTAAATAAGTTTCAGTTTTCAACTGACGCATCCGCTGAAAACATAAGTAATTAACGGTGCATTTGCTGATTTAAAAGGAATTTGAATGTGACCAAAATTTTACAGGAAACGAGCATTCAATTAGTTTGCTGTCCATTAATTGGCAACTAAACTATTTTCGGGTAATTTTAGCCACGTTAGGCAAGTATAAGGACACTTCGAAAGTTAGGTTTTGATTTTCGAAATATTCTCTCAAATGCATTATATTTCCCAAAATTAATGTTCATTTTATGTTTATCTTATATTTCCAGGTAAGTCCCGAAATTGTATTATATAAAGAGCTTTGGATTCTGGAAAACGTAATTTGTGATCACCTTGGAACGGGTAATCTGAGCTATCGAGGCAAACACCTGTGTTTATGTGTTCATGCTGATTTCTATTTACTCAAGAAGTGTCAATAAGTATATTTTGTCGACTGCTGAAGCCACTGACTATAATGAGTATACTTTTTGATCTCGACTCTTGTGGATTTTCACAGAATGTCCCGAAGCATTCTTTAGTTGCCAGGTGTCCAGTCCTAGAATAAGTCCCTTCTGGATCGGGGTTAACCGTGTAGTATTTCTTCTCACATTTCAGTGGCGTTTCCTAGCATTTCTCATTAATGACGGGTTCAATGGCGTTCACAAGAACACAAGCGGAGACATTTAGAAACGCATAATTTGATTTCCAGTGACGCGACAGCGCCGAGTTATTTTGGTTACGTGAACAAATTAATACGACCTGACATTTTGTCAGTAACAGCGACGAGATAATTGTTTTCAACTCGATTTGATCTTTGCAATCAACGCACTTTGTGACTAATTGTTGTCGTAATTGCTAAACTGTGCATTTCATCTCGGAGCGATATAAGAGCGAGTCGCTGGAGCCCAAAGAGAGAGATAGTGCCCGCTCTTTGATCAGCTGTTGGACTTCTTGGCCGAGTTATAAGAGACTAAGCACACAAAGGCGGATCTGAGAGCCAGAGAGCGGGAACGGGAGCGCCTCACCTACACCAAGGCAGTGAGCTTGGCTCAAATGGCACACACATAGATGCCAAGACAGCGAATGCGAGTGTGTCGGTGCGGTGGCAAGCGGTTAAAACCTTTCTATAAAAATTTCATAAACGTATCAGTTGTCTGCGAAGCGGTTAACAAAACGGACGTGTAAACGGAAGTCGCGCCACAGCGATTCGGAAATCGGAATAGCGCCTGTACACGCACGCAGCACATAGGAAATCGAATCCGAATCCGAATCTAAATCAAACGCCTTAGTCGAATTCGGTTAAAGCTCGCCGACCGCGCTCACAAGTTGTTCGGTTACGCGCCAACTCAATATCCATTATCCACTAACTAGCGACCCGCTGCACGGTGCGGCGCAAGCGCGGCCTGTTTGTGTTGGTGGCATACTTCTAACAGCGAGTGTTTCCTTTGTTCAAAAGTGCCCCGAGAAAAACCCCACTTTACTATGGATAAGTGGCAGCAAGAGCAGCAGTAGCAGCAAATCGAGAAAAGGTACAACCCCGAGCCAGCTGCATATGCGGATTATTCCAAATGTGGATGAGAGATCCGAAAGAGATGGGAGCAGAACTTTCTATTTTCTTTACTGTTTCGCGTGTGCTCCGCTGGTCGTGCAAACATATTTTCTTTGCCGCTGCGCACGCCCCTGGAATTAGAATGGCATTTTCTGTGCGGAATACAAAGTCGAGATTATTTCGTAAGAGAATTCCTGGTAGTCGCCATACGTTATTGTTGGATCGGTTGGGTTATGCAATGCCCGCCTGGCCACACAGTCGTCCTCAACTTTTCGCGAACTTTATCGTTTGCTATGTGCTAAAATGCACAACTGCTTACCAAACTAGTGATACATTTGTGTGAGTACGGGTGCACATTGTTCCGTGCACATGCTCTTTCTTATACACCGACTGCGGTTCACTACGTCGGTGATTTTGTTTTTCGAGCCACCATCCCAGGCAGCAGAAATCATATCAATTTTGACTTACGTGACTTGGACATACTGCACCAGTTCGCACATATTCTGTGCGTTCGAGCTAAGGTTTACCCTGGAGTTCAAGCTGAAACTAGCAGGCTCTAGGCCCCTTCTTTCCCATCGCTTTTCTGCCTTCTCTTGGCGCAGATTACCATGGCCGTAAATTTCCTGGGCCATGACTCATGCCCGTCAGTCGGAGTCGGTTAACAACAGCAGTCGCAGCAAAAAAAAAAACGATAAAAACACAGATACAAAATATTCAGTTGAAAACACATGAAAATTGCTTTCAAAGGTATTGAGTGTATAGCGCCAGAAGAGCAAAAGAGAGGCGAAAAAGCTCATTGTTCGTGGTGGCTGGCTTGTGGTCTGCTCGTTGATGTTGGCACTGCGAGCGGTAACCTCTGCTGGCGTTCCCCGATTGTCTCCGCTGACATTTTACCACAAGTGCTGAAGCATTTTTCAGTCAAACTCTTCCCCAATCCAATTGACGGGAACGCTCATTAGGTCTAGATGTTTCAGCTCAGTGGGAAATTTGAAGCGAAGTCTGCTGTTCTCCGCGGACCATTTCAGGGCGAACGGGTTTTCAGAACAAATTTTATTATCATGGATGATTAAATAAAATAAAGTTATGAATTCATAACATCGACATCGACAGGCCAAAGAATTTTTGCTAAGACTTTTGGTTTCACAAGGTTTGCAGAGTTTTTGAATAATTTTTTCGCAATATGTCCCCTTTTTAAATTATATTTCAAGGAAGTATTATTTAAATGTTTATGAATTTGAAATATTACAAACATTGTATTATTTTATATGGAAATCATGTTATCTTGGAGGAGGTGGTGGAACTTCTACATTTCCCTTGCCCTAGAACTCCGCCTGAACAATTGGGTTTGCCATACGAGTATCGGGTGTAAATATTTCCTTTGGAATCGTTGTTTTGGATCAGGACATTTATATATTTTACGTCCAAGCGATTCCGGATTTAGGATTGATTTGTAGAAAAGATATTTGGCTTTAAAAGAGGAATGAAGTGGATTATACTTATTTTAGTCAGTGGTCTCCTTACCATTGTGCAATGACCTACATCGTTGGCACAAAATCAAAGCCAAACTCATTTTTGGCCATCAGCTTTTTTTTGCTGGCTGGTCGGCTATGTTTTTGGTGGCCAAAAAGCTTACTATTCATTTGCACTTAAATGGGTAGTAGCACGCGGACCACCAACTGATTTGTTAGCGGGCTTTGGGCTTGGTTTTGTGCTGGTCTGTGGTTTGTTTTGGGAATTAATTTTTTTAATTTTGGATTTCCAGAGAAAGTACGGGCCAAAGCTTTGAAATAGTCGGCATCGACCAACATTCCCCTTCCTCTCGTCCCTGGTCCACATAAAGTACACTAGTTTGGGAGTTTCGTTCGGTGGCAGGTATGCAACTTTTTCGTCTGCGTTGCCTTATAATTCTTGGAGCATCGCATCGAAGTCAATAGTCAGCAGTCCTAGCAACAGATCAAACATACCGTTGGCAACAACTAAAGAGTTTCTGTTTTATTTGCGAGGTTTGCTGTTTGTGGACTAGCACACTAGAAGGAAACAACAACAAGCTGAAATACACCAACAACAAATTTAAACCGGTTCAAATTGGGTCGTAGTACTTTTGAGTGCAATTGTTACCTTTCCAGTAACAACAAACCAACACCAATCGCACTCGATTCCACTCGCTCTGCAGCACATTATGGCCGTTATTATGTTGGTCTTGTTCAGTTTTCTTGGCACGCGCTGCCATCGAAAAAACCAACTCCCACACAAGCAAAAGAAAACAAACCGAGCGCTATTTTGTAATGACCATGTTTTGAATCGGTTACCATAGGTCAGTCAGTGGGCTCCGGTGTGAATTGAACCTCTGATTAGGGATAAATTAGTTTCTACTCGCAAATGTCTAAATATTAAAAAAAGTATTTCCCATTGGCCCAAAATAGCGGTAACAGAAGAGATGTAGCGAAAGTCTTAATCATACTCATTCTGCACGGTAAATAAAATGCCCTTCACTTAAGTAAACATGGGTACACCCAAAAAAAACAAGAGAGAACGCTATAGTCGGGTGGCCCGACTATCGAATACCCATTACTCAACTAAAGGGAGTGCGAGGCAAATAGAGATATAAAAATTTGATCGCGCATAACTTTTTAACGAATGGTCCGATTTCTTATACATTTCGATAGGTATTGATAAACACAATAAAACTGCATTTTTACCTTTTCGAAATCTTTAAAGGAGAGGGCGTAGAGGGGGCGTGGCACCTTTTTAAAACAAACTTGCGCTGTGTAGGAATTCCTAGAATCTGCATGCAAAATGCCAATCTTCTAGCTTTTAGTTTCCGAGATCTTAGCGTTCATCCAGACAGACAGACGGACATGGCTAGATCGACTCGGCTAGTGATCCTGATCAAGAATATATAAACTTTATGGGGTCGGAAACGCTTCCTTCTAGCTGTTACATACTTTTGCACGAATACAATATACCCTTTTACTCTACAAGTAACGGGTATAAAAAGCCACTACCCGGTTTTTAGTACAAAAATACATTTGGTTGAATGCTGCCATGGAAAAAAATAATATGGGCATGGCTCAGGGGTCAAGGGGTGCTAGGCTTTGGTATTATTTTGTGCTCGGGGGTTCGAGGTTCAAATCCCGCTCACAATACAACTCTTTTTTAATGTAGTAATTTAATCTAACACACTTTCTAATAGAATATTGTTCTTAAAATTGTTAAGGAAATATTAATTATGCGTCTTAAGAACTTTTTACTTACCCTGCCCTTACAGCCAGTTTTGAAGCGGGGTCCTCTCGCATCAGAGTCAGACGCATTACCCATTGGACCATCGCGCCATATTACGAGAGTGCACTCTTGACAATAATATAAATTATATCGCCGTCGCGATAGGCTCAGTTCAAACTTCGGAAATCAAAAATGATAATTACTGACATCGATGTGACATTGTTACTGACATTGTTTTATCAAAATTACACTATTTAGTATTAAATACGATTTTTCTAAAAGGGCGGTATACATTTGACACTCATTTGGGACCAAATTGACCCCAAAAATTTCATACTAGGGGCAGTGTCATTTTATCCCACAATTATTAAATTGACACTCAGGATTTTTTTTTTTGGGTGTAGATCGGCTCTTCTAGTGCAACGATCTCATAATGCTAACTTACAGCTGATGCTGTAAACAATTTTAAATTTAGATTTGTATCGTATTTAAAGACTAGTTCTTGACGTCTGGCGCGTGACAAAAAACAGCTGAAAGGAACATTTTATTTTTTCCAGAGGAGCTTTAAATCTCCTTTAGAGAATCTGAGAGAAACCAAGACGGGTTCAACTGGTTTTGTACGACGACGTTGATATCATGGTTATTGTTGGTGTTAATCATTGAAGCAGCTGTTTTATTTTAATATTTTTTTTGATATTAAATAAATACCTTACCTGAAAGTTAAGTTTATTTTATCTTGGAAAGTTTGATATGTAAAAGACCTTATTTTGCAAACAAATACATTTTTGGTATTAATAACATATAATATGTTTTAATTTATAACTATAATTTTGTCGAATAAATGATTAGGATACATTGAGTATATTGTGGGCAAACTATAAAAATGTGACATTTTTATTCGCGTTTTTACAATATCAACAGATGTCTTACAGTCATAAATGGTTTAAAAATTCCTCAGTGAATCCTACCATCAAAGTACTTCCATCATCCGCCTAGGTGTATTTTCAAAAGATTATTCTATAAACTAGTGAAATATCAAAGAAAGTAAGAGGTCAGATCTGATTCTTGTTCGCGATTACCTGCCTAATCGATCTAGCCATACCAGATGGACTGTCCTTCCATATGAGCACTAAAATATGGGATTAAGCTATAGAGGTTCTGACCAAAATCATTATACCCTCTACAAGGGTATACAGATACATACATACAAGAAATAGATTGGTAAATCTAAAAAATATAATAGTCAAACTGTCCCCAACCACAAAATTGTCAATTTTACCAATCAAATAGTTACTCTCACAACAACAAAATACACACAAATAGCGAACACACATATCCAAAGCAAAATCAAAATATTTTTAATAGTAGAATACATTTTTTTATAGTTACATAACTATCCGTATAGGTCAATTTTACAAATCCATTTTATTTGTGTGTAGGAACTAGCGGTCTATTTATATTATTTATACGTTCTATACCGTTTCTGTAATATTGTCAAATTGATCTTCATTTCTTTTTTTTATACCCACGCAGTTTTTTACTCACTCAAAAGTTTGGGACGCTGTGAAAGAGACGTTTCCGACCTTATAAAACATATATATTCTTAATCAGCATCACTAGATAAATCGATCTAGCCATGTCCGTTTTCGGTCCGTCAGTCCGTTTTTACGCAATCTAGTTTCTAAGTTTTAAAGCTATTGTGATGTAACTATAAGTCGGATCGGATAGCTCTACTCCTACAGGAATTATAAAAGAAAGAAATGGAATAGAATAGAGAACAAAATTTAATTGAGAAAAAATCCGACGACTACATTATATAGCTGTCATAGGAACGTCGCAAAATTAATGGTAAATTAATTGATACAAAAACAAGAGAGAGCGCTATAGTCGGGTGCCCCGACTATCAGATACCCTTTACTCAGCTAAAGGGAGTGCGATAGGTATTTTTAAGCACAACAAAACTGCATTTTTACTTTTCCGAAATATTTAAATTTTGAAAATCGCTTTTACGCTATTGTGGGCGTTAGAGGGGGCGTGGCACCCTTTTGAAACAAACTTGCGCTGCGTAGGAACTCCTAGAATCTACATGCCAAATGCCAATCTTTTAGCTTTTATAGTTTGCGAGATCTCAGCGTTCATACAGACAGACGGACATGGCTAGACCGACTCGGCTAGTGATCCTGATCAAGAATATATATACTTTATGGGGTCGGAAACGCGTCCTTCTAGCTGTTACATACTTTTGCACGAATACAATATACCCTTTTACTCTACGAGTAACGGGTATAATTATAGCTCCGTCGATCTTATCGTACTTTCTTCTACTCTAAGGTATACATTTTTTTTGATATTTTGAAATTTCCAATTAAGTTAAGCAAAAATCGGACGAATATAATATACTAGTTCGAATACAGCTAACATTTTTTTTTGTAATACATAATATGTATTACATATATACGCCAGTAAATCTCAATGAAACTTTTTTGTTCGAGATTACTTTTAATTTAAAAGAAAAGATCTGCAAGGGTATATAAACTTCGGCTGGCCGAAGCTAGCTCCCTTTCTTGTTTTTTTAGTTGTCAGCGGGTATCTTTAAGTCGTTTTTTTCTTGGTTTGTTTTGCTGTGTTCTGTTGACATTGACATTTGTTGATGCTGACAGTATTGCGACGATCTACAATTCAGGGCAAGACTAACTAAATGGTTTTAGAGGGCGAGATCAAAAGTGTATTTGTCTTCAGGATGTTCAGCTGAATGCTTCCTGTGCGTTCTTTTCGCTGTC
This sequence comes from Drosophila prostipennis, assembly GCA_037075205.1. Lineage (NCBI taxonomy): Eukaryota > Metazoa > Arthropoda > Insecta > Diptera > Drosophilidae > Drosophila > Drosophila prostipennis. Next base: position 16,149 of record JBAMCJ010001536.1, read on the forward strand.
TTGGTCAATCTGTCTCAAGAGCCTTCTTTGTAGACTCGGCTGTGAAATGTTACCTTGCTGCCGAGCGTAACTCTTTGTTTAGAGCCGCTGCCTTGAGATGAGATTCCATCTCAAGACAGATATATAATCTTGATTACGTGGTGAACATATATGAGAAGTTCATTGGTCAGCCGAAAGACACCTTCAACTTTTGCGTTCGTAAAACTACATTTCAAAATTTTTCTGCTGATCTGGCTGGGGTCATTGATTAAGCAAACTCGTGACATAATTACGGCAATCAATTTGAACGCATACTGCCCACAACAAATTAGCAAGCAAATTTCCATCCCCCGTTAGGTATTCTGTCTGAATCATAAAAAACTTGTTTACTGAAATGGACAGTACTGTGATATCTAGCACAAGCACTTCCACAATATATATATTAGGGTGGGTCGATTTGGGAGCCCAACAATCTTATAGGGGGAACATAATCTTTAAAGGATTCTATGCAATGTTATGGTCTAACCAATCATACAAATCGACACGCCCTAATATATACATCTACCTCTCGCCAGTATAACATTCAATTATAAACTTTTAAGGCAGTGGCGGATCTAGGATTTTGTTGTGGGGGGTGATATCAAAACAATTTTTTTGTTGCATACTTTTTGAGTACCAAAATTTCTTTAATTTTTCACCCGAGTGGGGGGTGATATATCACCCATATCACCCCCCGTGGATCCGCGCATGTTTTAAGGATAATTACAGTGGAAACTTCAAAGAAGACGACATTGTTGCTTAAATTTGTCGACTTTAGGTATCTTTCTCACGTTCAGTTCTTGCGTGATTCTATTAAACGTTCCATGAATTTCGAGTGATTTGCTTTCCTCTCCAATTCATTCCATCACATTCAAATCGCATAAAACATTTTTAACGGCTTAAATATGTTCCATGCACACGTAGCATAGTGCTTATATTGAATTTAGGAGGTTTGCATGATTGGCGAACATCTAAAAATAAAATAAAAGGCTTCCTTTTTTATTTAAATTTTGTTGGCCACGCACTATTTATCGCTGTAGACAAGAAGTAAAGAAGAGCCGACATTGAATTCGCCGTCAATGATCATTCAGACCTAGCAATCAGCGGAGCATAGAAACAGTAGAGAAATTCACAAAGAAGGCAACCGAATCTCACCCAATTTTGCAGTACTGAAACGTTTTCTCTCCTCACAGCCGCTAATCCACTTACCAAAACAAGGAAGCCATCATGACGGCCATGCCCGTGGTTTGGTGCACCGATCCCAATTCGGTGAACAACAAGCCCACAGCCTTCGCCCTGCACGGAATCCAGCTGCAGGGGAATGTAACCGAGAAGCAGGTTCACGCCCTCCGTGAGCTGGTAAACGCCGCCGCCGAGGGCCGTCTCATCCTGCCCTCGGACGGCACCTTCACTCTGCTGGACAGTGGTCTCAGTATAGAGAGCTCAATCGTGGAACAGGAGTCGAGAAGCTCCATTGGCCCAGGTGAGCTTGGTCCGCTGGCTCAGCCAAAAAGTTCGAAGAACACGTACATTCTGATGCCCGTGAGCAAGGCGGAAAGCTCCAGGCAAGGAGCAGGAACATTGCCTGGAGGTGTAGGAGCGTCAGGACAGACGATTGCTGCTGCTGCCGCCCAACTGGAGTTCCTGCTGGAGCCGAAGTATTCGCCCACGCCCGAAGCTAATCCGGATGTGGAAGCAAGTGCAGATGTGGCTGAGGGCGGAGCGACGGGAGAAGTTCTGTATGAGTTCCTATGCTGTGCCAAGTGCATGAACGAGCAACGGACCGGACTCTCTTGCGCCGGGCGTCGCTTGCAGCGTTATTTGAGGACCTGTAGCAGTGGAAGTGGCAGTGGCAGAAGCAACGACTACGAGCCGGTCAACGACCCATCTACGTGGCAGCTGCAAGTGGATCCCGTCAGCAGCATTGCCAGCAAGTACGCCCGCAGACAGCAGCGTCACAGGCAGCATGGCACTGTCTCTATGGGCATCGCACGAAATCGCACCCATCGTCATCACAAATTACCCATGCACAGTGTTAAAATCTTTCATAATCGCAGCACTTACATGCCAGCAACTACAGGAGCAATGGCAACACCCGGGCTGGTAGCTTGCCTTGTGGGAGGCCGCGAAGCGTCGACTATTCCTATTCCGATTCCGAGTCCGAGCTCGAATACGAATTTCAAGCCCAGCCCAGCGATTAGAGCGATCGTCGGCAGTGAAGCGTTTAGTGTGTTACCGACAGCGGCACGATCTACATCGCTGACAGAAACACTGACACTATCGAATCCGACTGCAACATTTCTGCCTCACTACGCTGTGGTAAATAAAAATCGCGACTTCGCGAGCGGTGACAAGACTGAGGAGGTATCTGCAACAACAATGCTTGCCGTAGTGCCCGAGGAGCCTTCGCTACATCCCGCAGACGGGCGCGATCTGATCAGCTTTGACGACGACCAGACTCAGGTGGGTGTTGAGGTGGGTGCTGTAGGCCAGCAGGCTGGAACTGCTGTGGACCTGCTGTGCGCCCCCAATGGGGAGGACACCCTATTGGCCCTGTTGGAGACTCCGCCAGCCACTCCGCCCAAGCCCAGCTCCCCCGGAAGCACCAACTCGAGCCGAAAGACCAGCTTTGATTCCACCAGCACCCTTAGCTCCATGGACTCTGGCTTCATGGAAATGCAGATCAAATTGGATGCCATGGCAGCAGCAGCAGCGGCGGTTGCAGCAGCTTCAGTGGCAGCGTCTTCGGGCGAAGCAGCAACATCGTCGCCGAGCGGCGAAAAAATCGAGAAACGCAACTACAAGGAGTGCCTTACGCAGTCGCGGAACCGCCGAAAATCGTATGAGGAGTTCAAAGCTATGTTTGTTGAACTCGGTGCGGAAGCAAACATTCCGGTGCCCATGCCACCGCCGGTGGCAGCAACAGCGGATGACGCAACAACAGCCAGCAATACTGTGATCCCACTTTCTTCCATTTCAGAACAAGAAACCCCAGGCATCCGGGGTGTGAGAGGCAAACCGGATTGCGCAAACGAGTTTGCCGCCAGTGCCGATGAAATGGATACCGGCGACGGCGACTGCGATGGTGAAAAAGGCGCTGCTGCCGAAGGCAATCTAACAGCAACAACAACCACAGCAGCAAGACCTTTAGTCAGCAGCACCACCACAGAGGCGATGCGAAAGAATTCGGATTTTCTATCGCAGATTCTCGATCATAAATTTGCTGCCAAGGAGCGAGCCAAGGCCCATAAGCGTCGCACTTCGTACGAGGAATTTAAGCGTCTGGTTAACGAAATTGAGCCACTGGAATGCCCGGACGCCCCACCACTCGCCTCGACGGCTGTGGTCGAATCCCCAACCGCAACAGCAGCAGCAGCGTCGCCATTAAAGCGACAGAACTCGCGACAACGCAAAAGCTTCGCCAGCTACTTTCTACCGCGCCGGAACTCGACCAAAGAACAAAAGACTGACAAGGAGAACTGCTCCCGGGAAATGAATGTGCCGTCGCACGAGAAGCAGCTGGCGGTCTACGGCAGGCTGCCGCCCAACAAGAGCAACGGCAGTGACAGCTCTGCGTCCCACTACAGGCGCAATTTCAAGATCTACGACAAGTTGGTGTACGGCACCATCTATGACATAATCCAGCGCAAGAATGATATCTACCAGAAGTACGATAAGTACATGACCTACGGCACCATCTACGAGATCCTTCACCGCAAGTCCTCACAGTGTGGCGACCGGTGGCAGCGCAAGAGCCTCAGCTCGATCCTGGAGGGGGGGCGATCCTCGGGAGATCGGCCGGCGGATATCTACGACATCGTCCAGAAGAGGGAGCGCGAAAAGCTGCGTCAGCAAGGCACCGTGGAATCCCCGAATACAGTATCCACGTTCAGTCCCCACAAATATGGAACGATCTACGACATTCTGCAGGGCGAGAAACTAGATGCAAGTCATGTCAATAGGAAGCCAGATCCCAAGCCCCCATTGAACAAACCAACGCGCTTCGTCGTTAGTCAGGTAGAGGAGCCAGTCCAGACGCCACCGGCAGAGCAGCTGGATTCAACTGTCCCGGATCGGTGTGCTGCAAAACCCAGCAAGCCACACAAAATGCGCCGTCTTTCTCACATCCTTAGTTACAGTCGAAACTCTGGCGACGATCAGCAGGATTCGGCTGGAAAGGAGGAGGCCAAGCAGAAGCGCACCGAGGCCAAGAGGCGGATTGGGGTCACCAACCTGTTGCTGCCACTGGACTCGGAGGAGGTATACACCCGCATCATCGCCCAGCAACGAAGGCTTGAAAAGGAGCGTGCCCAGGACCCAGAGGCGGAGAGTGGCAGCGATGCAGAACTATGCCCTCGCATCGCGTTGACCAAGTCCAGCTCGCTGGATGCCATCTCCTTGTCGGTCGCTATTTCAGCCGCGCCCTCGCCCTCTCCCCCGCGTCCTCGTCGCAGTCTTAAACAGCACCGCTGTCTCCAGCAGCGTCAGCAAATGCCCCTGGCCAAGAAGCACTCGCTGGACAACAGCCTCCAGATGGCTTCGCCGACTCCCAGCCGGCAGCCACTTCGTCGCTGGTCCAACCAAACACCCCTGAAGTGTACCTGCCAACACACTGGCGAAGAACTTTCGCTGACCGCGAATGAAAAGTCCCGCTCGCTGCCCACCGCCTGCTTCTCACCCTGCTCTCAAACGTGTGCAAACTCAAGTTCAATCGATCAGAGCGCCGCCACTACAAAGTCCTTCGGAAAAACATCGTCGACGATGGCCAAGAAAGGCAAATCGCGTCGACTTTCAGAATTTACGCGCGGTGAATTTTTAAACGAAAAATCGTAAGTTTAGCCTCCAAATACAGCGGCACGTCCCTCATCCACCTGCCCTTCTCCCTCATCGAACCTATTTTCTATTCTAATAAATAATTTCTGATAATATTGGAAATTATTTCATTCCATTTCATATTTCCATTTAATTAATGATCTGTCGAAAACTGAACTTTATAAATTAAATGTTGGTAAGGGGTAAGTCAGGGGATAATATAGATTCAGAAAGCCAGAACAGTGATTTATAATTCTGGATTGTTTTGAGCCCCGATGGGTGAACTCCAAAAATGCTTAGAAAATACTGACGTTATATACACCACGACTTCTTTAATTACTTTATCTATTCTGCGTAATAATTTCAATTAAAAATGAAGACAATTTCAGTCATTCACATTTCTTATGCCAAAATTTTCCACTGCAACAGAAATTCGTGAAACAAGCGCAACTTCAAGGCCAAAACGCTTCAAATTGGTTCAGCGTTGGGAATTTGCATATCAATGCGAACAGAAAAAAATGTCTGAGCAAACTCCACTACACGTGCTGCCCAGGCCAATCCAAATCGGGCTAAGTGAAGCACTCGCAGAGGCCAAAAGCAAAACTCAAGACGCACGTTCGACCCCTCCCTCCTGGCCTATCATCGACTTCCAGCTCCACCGCCCACTTGTCCATTCCAGGCGGAGGAGGGGAAACATTCAAAAATGTGTTGAACAATGTTTGTTTGCCGTTTAATTAATGAAAAAACAAAAAACTGTCACGACTTTCGTCGCCTAATGAACTTCTTCCTCGGCCAGTAAATGAACGGTAAATGCCCCCTCTCAAAAATGGTACGCTCATTCGAATATAGCAGGTTAATAACGTTAACTTAACGTTGGGACGTGCTCGAACGTCTCTCTCACTCGCACCCTCGCACATAACATTTGTGGTTACAGCACTTGAATCGAGTGGCCAATAGACACAGATAGACCTCGAGGAAGGGAGGGGAACAGACAATCATATTTGCCTGTTTGACACAAAGCTCACGGTTCTAATTCATCCGAACTTCCCGTTTTGGATAGAGTGATCTTTTCAGCAGTCTATTGGTTGCCCTCTGTTTTGGATTGTCTATAATATCAACGACTTTGCCTTCAATCGATTGCCTTTTTAACGCCTTATTATTGCCAATATCTTAGCCATTACTCACCTTTGTTGTTGATTGATTTTCCCCAGAACGAATTCCAATTACCAGATATTGGCAAACTGCTTGCAACCCAACTTATTAGCAGTCTAGTTAGGGACAGATTGCCAATCAAAGCTAATGGCTTGAAACAGTTGCTAAATTCCGAAATATGTACGTTAATATCGATTTTGTTATCTAAATACAAAAAAGGCTTTTAATATTTATTCCTACGTTATAGGAATTTAAATTTATAAAATATGTTACTAGACTGAATGTGAACAAAGTTCTATTGTATGGTTGAAGAGTGTTGAGTCTACCAATACCAAGTTCTGGTAATTGCTCAGTGAGAACATTGAGTTTTTTTTTGGGCAATAATAATAACAGTTTTCTGGTTGGGATGTATGTAATGGCTATCAAAGGTTCATTTTTCTTTTTATTTTTAAATGAAAATATATTTTTTTCTTAAGGATAATGACAGATTCTGCGCCTTCAACCGACTATCTTCGGTTGCGCAACCAGCATTGAGGTATACTCCCATCACTCGCACTAATGTCAGTCATTTTGGTGACATTGTCACTGCCGGAGCTACGAGTTTTAAATTGTCTTGCTCCCACAAATTAAAAAACCATTAGAAGTGCAACGGAACCGCCGAATGGCGTGTTAAAGTGCAGTTCGTTTCAGTGACAACGTTTCTAGCATGCCTAAACACTGCACTTAGATGTTATAACAGACTATGACCGAATTCGATCCAGAGCAACAGAAAGCGGACTAGGTGCGGTTGGCAGCTTTGTATTCATCTCTGATTAGTGTTTACTTTATAAAGGTGGTCTCTATTCCGTCGATCTACAGTCTCTCACTTCCTGTGGTGAGTCACTACTGGGCTTATGTAAGCACGGGCTCGAATTAAATGCATTGGCAGAAACAGAAGAATCGCTAATGATGTGTTCGGATGTCATCAGATGACGGTAGGCTGATATTAAGTATACGAAAAGGTAGCCTGGGCAATTACTTTTTCAGAGCTCCCTGAAGCGGAACGCAGCTTTGGACCTGCCCAAATGCCCAATGTGCCGTATTTCAATTCGTTCTGCTTTTGCACATGCTACTCATGGAACGGTCTCGAACGAGCATTTAAATCGTGGCAGGCTGTGGATAATGAAAATTACATTGAATTGCTCATGTTTTAAACGACATTGGTTTCAATATATTTTCCCCTCGGAACTCGAGAAGCGGCCAAAAAAGTTCTCTCGCATGTCAGACCAATTAGAGAGCTAGGAAAGTGTTAACAGAATTCGTATCCGGAACTTGATAATGTGCTGGTCTTCCATCGAATCGTTTAAAGAAATGGCAATAGCGGTAGTGGTTTGAACGCTTTCTAGCGAAGGGAAGGTATGGTACCCCGCTCTCAAGCCTAGCATTAACAAATTATTTATCCATAAAAACCAAATCTATTGCCCCAGCCGGACCAGACCAAGCCATGCCTGGCCGTATTTATTTTTAGATGCACCGAACTGGTTGCGTTTCCAGCTGCTTGTTGTCTGCATTGATTTGGAATTTGTGCAGCAGTGTCATAGGCATCCTGTCCTGTCCGCAGTCCGGCTCAATTAAATGAACCCCATGTCCAGCAGCTCGCTTTTCACAGCCAAGAAGAAAAAATGCATTTGAGCAGCCACATTGTTATTATTCGATCTATCCATTTATGCACCGCGGTGTGTGCTTATTTAACCATCATGTCCCGATTGGCTCCGCCGCCAACTATGAAATTGCATTGGAAATTCACTGCAATCGGCGCCATCCAATAATTATGTGTGGCTCCAATCGCTTCGACTTGAATTGGCCTGGCTTGGTTTGGTTTTAAAAATAGACACATGCTCTGCTAGCCAGTTGTGGTCCACAACTGTCAGTTGCCGAGTCCGTCTGCAAAGCCCGAGATGGTCAATAACAGTAGCTGCATTGGCAATCTCGACTGCCGGAAACGAATACAATTTTAAGCAACAAATGCACAATGGTGGAGTACTTCTGTTAAGTCACACTCACAGTTGCCATGAAAGGGGAAGAAATGCGTGACTGCAGCGTAATAACTTTTTTGCAACCTAACTAACATGTTCCCGCCAAGAATCGGCCAATATTCAGTTTATTGGGACCAATAAAGCAAATTACTATCTATCTGTTTGTCAACCAGCTTGTTGACCGCTGTTAAACAGGGAAGATGCAATCAGCAGCTTCTGTTTGGTTTACTGAGCCATGCATGGTGTACTAATACCTTTGCATAGGTTAATTGTTGGCTGTTGATTAATAGCAGCTGAATGGTGCTCACCTGTACCCGTTTTCAGAGCCGAAGTTGTTCCAGTTGAATCAAATGCATGATCTGGCTTCTCCCGCCAACAGCGTTACGGGAATTCTACATCTTTAAATGTTTTTCGAGAGTGTTCGATTTGCATCCCAAATATTATAGCTACGTCGCGCCATGGCATCCCCATTTGCGTTTCGCCAGATTCATATTTCCCAAATAAAAAGTTAATCAGCATTATATTTACCAGTAAGGGCTTTGCTTCTAATATTTAGTAGACTAAATAACGATAATTTGTTTATACAGTGCATTTAAAGCAGCGCTCTTTACTCAAGTTGAACTTATCAAGATAATACAAATGAAGTTACGGAGAAATCTCACATTTATATAGTTCTGTTTCTTTTGCATATATTTTTGATAAGATGTAAGCTGAACGGGAAATTTCACAAAATTCTAAAAGCATATACTGATATGTGAAAATTTCAATATAACCGCAAGCGATCCGTAACAGGACGTTTAACTGTAGTTTATATTTACTTTCCGACGGGCGTAATAATTGATCAAGTGCTTCTTATTAAATATGGGAAAAGAAATACGTGAGACGTTCAGCGGATGTTGGGTATCTGTGGCCAACACCTAATTATAGAGAAAGTGACAGTGCAGGAGTCGAGCTGCATGTCTGCGTATCAGGTTAAGCAATACAAATGGTACTCCGATTAACAAGCTCTTGGAAGAGAAAAGGCGGGACAGAGCTGGGGATGGGGATTTTTGGTATGCAGGAATTCACTGGAAATATCCAATGGGTAATTTCTTAAAATTATTTAGCCCGATCTGGGAAACTGCTTGGACAACAAATTAGCAAATGCAAATTTCAGCCACTTGTTGAAGCCGAAGATGGAGATCATCACCTGGGCAGTTCACAGCGTCTCTTACTCATACTCGTGACGTGTTAAGAACTGAACTGAACCGAACCGCACCAACCCGTTTCGAAGGTGTCCGCTAACAAACTGCACAAACAAAGCCGGCGGACTCCGCCATGACCTGCTTCAATGAATTTCAGTAATGGCACCTCCAGAATGGGGAATAGAGAGCACCCACAAACGATTGACAGCGGTTGACGAGGCCAAACCGTTGTTGGAATCCATTCGAACTGCCTAGAGTGAATAGAAACGGGTACGAGGAAATTAGTCCAAGAGGCTCAGCCAAAGGCTAACGGGCTCGCCTCTGGGCCAACTGACTATGGCTAAGTGGATTCTAGCAGGCTCCATTCTGCTAGCATCGGGCCCAAAGAGGTTTGAGCCAGAGGCCCAAAAGACGGACTGGCACATGGCCAACCGACTCGCCAGTTAATCTAATTTTAACTCAAAAGTGCTTGCGTCCAGGTTGAGTGCAATTAAGTTAGCTCCTAAAACTAGACAAACTTGTTGCCACTAAGATCGTACATGCATCTTGCCATCGTCGTTCCATGGCCAAAAAAAGGCCCACAGCCATGTTGGGGCGTAGAAATATTATAGAAAAAAACGAAAATCCTCCATGCCTCGAATGTTGTGCGCATATTTTTAGACAAAATCGAATAACACGGGCATGCTGTGTTTAAAAATAGCTCCAAGTTGCTGCAAGTCGAGCCGGAGACTCTATCTTATGGAAGCTGCGCATGCGCTTGGTTCCACTTAATTTTGGATTTGGCTGCTGAGCTTTGTTTGGTTTGGTCTTTCGTTTTGTCGAGGCCAGTCTATGTATATATATGTATATATACTATATACATATAAAAATCTGGTTCTAGAACCACCTTGAAACTTCTCTAACCCACCCCTAGGAATGTAAATAATTTTATTTAATGTTTAGAATACTCGATCAGGAACGTAGTTATTACCGACAGGAGATCGACAGTGTGAGTATAAGACTTTCGCTCGCTTCATACGCTTGAAAAGAGCAGGCAGTATTCGTTGTGGCATCTGGGGTATCGAGAGGTATCATGTTTTTTTGCGCTCCTCATCCGGCTCGAACGGCTCACCAGCGGCATTAGCTGCTCCTAACAGCTCCGACAGGATGCCCATTACCGTCGTCGACTTGTCTTGTGTGTAATTAAATCGTGTTGCATATTTATGAAAGTCATGCATGCACATAAATGGTCGGAGCACACCGGGCTAACACGACCAGGCCAGGAGAGTATCTATAAATACGCTCCAATGGCCACAGGTCTCTACAAGGATTGGGCCAAACCCCTGGCAGCGCATTTAATGGCGTCTAATAATCGCTTATTGGCGTAATAGACACGTGTTGGCGAGGATTCAAGCTGCTTTCCGCCTATGCCTCGTCAATCAATCAACCCGTATGGAAACACACCTTCCATACATGAGCATGTGCAGTCAAGGCATCATCCTGTTGACTGGCAAATGGCCGGATGACTTTGTTGCAAGTTGGAACCGGCTGCTGGTTCGGACGATGATGTGATGATAGTGGCGGTGGCAGAAAAGACAAACAGACATTAAATTAAAATTGGCCGGCTTGTGAGTTCTCTGATGGGGTTGGCGAAATCCGAATTATTAGCTCTAGGACTCGGCTGTAGTTGCAAGCAATGGGATTATGGTCAGAGTGCACCACCTCTCAATATCCCTTTGTCTTGGCTTCATTCAGCATCTGATTTCGATGTTCAGAAATAATAGTCGCTTTTATTTGGCCAAATTTCACATTTTATATACACATTGAAAAGAAAATTCATGTTTTTATCTGTCCCCATAAAGTGTGCAAAGTTTGTTCGAGGAGCGGCTAACCCATATAAAGGCACACACACATCACGACTTCATCATTTCTCGACTCTTAGTGTGTTGCGCAGATTTGGCCACTCTTTTGTCATCATCCGTTATCTGGCGTTCGTCACGAACTTCAAAATGTGAATCGGACTGTTATGTAAGAGATCTGTCACACACATCTTTTAATTGACCGCCTCGCCGCGGCGAAAAGAAAGACAAATAGACGAAGAGAGAGACCAAAACCACATCCAGTTACTTATCTTTATTAAGGTCAATGTTAATGCTGCATGAAATGGGATTGAATGGTTCGTGTTTTGACAATTCACTTTGACCCCTGCGACAATAACATAGTAGGAAATCGTGGCAAATTGATTGCAGGTCTGAAGACACTCTATTCTCCGTTTCACTTCCTTCCGACTCTAAAACCTCTAGCCATATATCAGGTGTACAGTGCAATGTAAACACATTCCCAACACCTGGAATTTCCTTAATTGCTAAGTTATTATTCGGAAGTGACATAAAACAGCTCATGAAACCTCCAGCTGAGAATTTAAATGAAATTGTTATTAAAATTAAACACAAATATCAGCCAAAGCCAATTGTATAATGACTAAATTATAGCACTGCAGGCGAGGCATAAAAAGAAAATGAATTGGGCAGTTTAAAATAAGCAGTTTATACCAGATGAGACATATACAATGTATATTATACATACTGTATTACATATATGGAGAGTATCTCTAGGCCTCCCACGCGACTTCTAAGTGTCTCCCTTTCTCCACATCTCTATTTTAGAGCGGGAGAAACTGGCGGTACAAAATTGTGTAGCCTCGATAGACCGATTTCCTTAATAAAGTTACCCGATTTACGACAAAAACAAATCATTTTATTTTTTTTACTTACTTTTTACTTGCCTGCCATACTAATAGTTTCCTCCTCACCGATTTTCGCTTTAATTGCAGCTGGTACTTCCGCAAAATCAAACGTATTGAGGCTGAGAAAAAACTTCTACTGCCGGAGAACGAGCACGGTGCATTTTTAATTCGAGATTCCGAGAGCCGTCACAACGACTATTCGCTATCAGGTGCGTGCCCAACTAGGCATTCAATTAGCATTATTATGCATTATATTTACGGTGTATTAATGTGCTTGTGTACGAATGGTTTTTGCAGTGCGCGATGGCGATACAGTCAAGCACTATCGCATCAGACAATTGGACGAGGGCGGCTTCTTCATTGCCAGGCGCACGACCTTCAGGTAAGTTCCTACCAGTCAGTGGTCTCCTGGTACGGAACCACAGTAAGCGCCGCACTTACACCTCTTTGCACTCTCCATACAGAACCCTTCAGGAGCTGGTCGAACACTATTCCAAGGACTCGGATGGCCTCTGCGTCAATCTCTGCAAGCCGTGTGTCCAGGTAAGCCCACAAGCTGATGAGGCCGCTGTAGCCATTGTTTGCTTTGGTTTAATCGTGCATTACACATCCGACTTGCCGCCCAATGTATGGATGCGTGGGATGATAACATTTGCATTGCATTACATTGTTATGCCTTGGTTTGTTCATTTTGAAATGTCCAACACGTGTATACTAAAAACTGATTTATATTTTCCTTGTATTTCTTTTATTAACACCAAATTATGTCTGTAAAATAATAACAATACAAAACGATAACCAAAACCAACTTGAATATAATCAAAATCAAAAGACAAATTCTTTTTCGGGTGTCTTCGAGGTAGGATTTCTATCTAAGACGTTATGATGTGCGTGTGTGTTTTTCCCATTAACACAAAAGTACCAAAAACCAGATTCCATTCTGTCACCGCCAATCAACACCCTCACAAAGAATTAAATTACCCGATCATATTCCATTAATGTTTAATCAACTTACTGCCAGACACAGGTGGTCCACATGTGTACAGACATGCAGTCAGTGCTAAAATTTCAGTCGAGACGATCCCTGGCACATGCCATTCCTTACCACCATTTCGCGCTGAATAAGGCCATTAGCATAATAATGTCGCGTGGCAAATTAATGTAAAAACGCAATGAAGGAAAGCAGAGACTTGTGACCGAGTGGCTCGGCTAAAATGTTTTTGTGCGATATGTAGAAGTTAAAACTGATCTTTTGCACTCTGACTGTTTGCTTTGAACCCCGAATAAAAACCCTGTAATGTACTCACATCCGCCCTAACTAATGGAACTGAAACTTGTAATTTGTAAATAAGGCCTAAATGTACGCTACAAATTCATTACCAAATTGGCACGATCATTTATTCAAGCTGAACACTGCTGCGCCTGACGATGTGCAATAGAAAAGGCATTTACTAACTAATTTCTCTATCGCAGATCGAGAAGCCTGTTACGGAGGGACTCTCGCACCGCACTCGCGATCAGTGGGAAATCGACAGAACATCCTTGAAATTTGTGCGGAAGCTGGGCTCCGGACAGTTCGGCGATGTCTGGGAGGGACTATGGAACAACACGACACCAGTGGCCATTAAAACTCTGAAATCTGGTAAGCCTGCAGCCGACCAATTGCCTCCAGAACGGTTCACTTATCTTTGCTTCTGCTCATAGGCACAATGGATCCCAAGGACTTCCTAGCGGAGGCCCAGATCATGAAGAAATTGCGCCACACCAAGCTCATACAGTTGTATGCGGTATGCACTGTGGAGGAGCCCATTTACATTATCACAGAGTTGATGAAGCACGGTTCCCTGCTGGAATATCTCCAAGGTATGCTAGAGATAGGACTACGGGGACGAGTCTATCCCAACATTGTTGCTGCTTGCATTAACCAAAATTTAACAGAGCACACTGTGTACACCTTTTTCATGCCACGCAACTTGAAACAACCAACCAACCGCTCGCTTATCATGTCATGCCAATTGCTTATTTTTGTTTTTAATATCTTTTAGCCATTGCAGGCAAAGGTCGTAGCCTTAAAATGCAAACTCTGATTGATATGGCGGCGCAAATAGCTGCTGGCATGGCCTACCTGGAGTCCCAAAATTACATCCACAGAGATTTGGCGGCGCGCAACGTGCTTGTTGGTGATGGCAACATCGTCAAGATTGCCGACTTTGGCTTAGCCAGGTAAGTGGGCCCAAGTTCTGCAATTTAACTTCAATAACAACTTAAATCTTCAATGTGCAGGCTCATCAAGGAGGACGAGTACGAGGCCCGAGTGGGCGCTCGCTTCCCCATAAAATGGACGGCTCCCGAGGCTGCCAACTACAGCAAATTCTCAATCAAATCCGATGTTTGGAGCTTCGGCATTCTACTCACAGAATTGGTCACATACGGACGCATACCATATCCAGGTAAGACACAGCCCAACTGGCTCCGAAAATCGCAATAATCCCATCGAGCAATCTAATCATTCAACCTTTTCGGTTTATCAGGCATGACCAACGCCGAGGTCCTTACGCAAGTGGAGCACGGCTACCGTATGCCGCAACCGCCGAATTGCGAGCCCCGCTTGTACGAAATTATGCTGGAGTGTTGGCACAAGGACCCGATGCGCAGGCCCACGTTTGAGACGCTGCAGTGGAAGCTGGAGGACTTCTATACATCCGATCAAAGCGACTATAAGGAGGCGCAGGCCTACTGATAAATGCTTCGTGGAGTCACGGACGCGACCAGCAACCGTGGCGAGAAGCAAGACAGCTGCATATAAACGCCGGGCATCCCAAAACGGACAATTCTTACTAAGTTACTTACTTGAGTTTTGCATAGATTTTCTACTGCAGTACACCCATTGGCCCGCGTTTGGTGCTCGTGGGTGTGCTTGTCTAGGTAACTCCATATGATACGATTCATGTTATTAGCGTTTAAGCTAACAAATAGTTGCTAGGATGGAATGCAATTTCAAAGGACGTTCCATTGGGACATTCGTTTTTGTTGTTTATTATGACAAACATATTGATACTTGATCGAATTAATACGTTCTGACATCCTTGTCGTATTTTTCGATTGATATATCACATGTATTATTATTCATATAAAGCATATAGCATACACATACCCGCATACACACTTATATATAACTGAAAACATATATATATATATAGATATACAACCGTATAGTCAGATGTATGCCGAGGACCCTTCATTATTCTTTATTTTGTAGGCCAATCTGAGAACAATATTTGCAACATACAAATATCAAGGAATGATTCGCTTTTAGTTAATTCATTACGTACGTGTCTTACCCTAACTCTCACTCTACATTATCAACGACATTATATGCTTTATCACAAATAGAAAAAATAAAAAGCAACATAAACGCAAATCATTAAGTGCTAGCTATACGCTACTTTGCGCAACAGCTAAAATCCATATGATTAATTTTCTTAGAATTTAATTGTAATTTGTAACCATTAAATAATATTCAGCTTATGATTAAACACACATATAAATATACGAAAACATGTACATTTAGAACCAAGAAAATAAATTTCTTCATAATTTATAAATATAAAATCCGAACAAATTCTATGAAATGGAATTCACAAGCAAATCCCTCACCCTTTGTTATAATTATTGTCCGCTGTTTGAAAAGCAGTGAAAGAAGAACGTTGGAAAGGTTCAGGACGCAAGAAACGTCAAATGTTTCCACAATTTCCATTAAACTATATATTTGCAGACGTTTTGATTAGAAAGAGAGGTGCAGTGAATGATATAGTTCTGATGGTATATATATTTTTGACCAGTATCACTAGGCGTGTCGATATACAACGAAAGCCTAGTCCGATCGTCCTCTGATTTAATTTCGTTTCTGTCGTCTGTTTGAAATATTAAATTAAAAATGATTTTGAGGATAAAATAAATTATTGCCTGCCATTGATAATTTCGTATTTATAATTCCAAATATAGGGTTTTTAGTTTAGATGGAAGCTTAGATGGTGCCCAAGCTTCGGATTGCCGAAGTTTTCTATACATTGCTTAGGTGAGTATGTATGTGAAAGGTTAGAAAATAATGTATTTATTTGTACACCGTACGCTTAATTATCAAAATGAAGCTACCGAAAAGGAAGACATAGCTATAGAAAAAAATATTTTTACCAATTCGAATGAGTAATCCACTTTAATATAAAGAATACATTAAACGAAGGCTGATTTTATTAATGTATGCTAACCTTAGTATGAGTTTTTATGTAATCTATGTAGTACATTCTATGCACATATGCACAATGTGCATTGCACAAATATGTGGACTATGAATTTGACTTATATCTGTACTGATATGCACAAAGTTTTCAAGTATAGATGCCGTAATGCCACTCACAACTTTAATCAAAGCATAACGAGTTCATCGAACCTCTCAATTTATAAATAATATTCGATTAAGGTGAATAATGCACGGATATCTTAGACGTGTAAAGAAATTGTATTGCTAATAGTATTTGATTGATTTAAACTTTCAAATATATGTATGTATATTAAACGAAGCCGGTAGCGACGAGGTGCGAGCTTCCATCCAAGTAATCTAGAAACTAAGAAAATATGCTTACCCTATTTGAAGATATATAAATAAAGTAAACAAATTATTTTTAAATCATTTGCTTTGATCAATGACATGCATATATGGACATAGGCGGCCAACGTAGCC
This sequence comes from Drosophila prostipennis, assembly GCA_037075205.1. Classification (NCBI taxonomy): domain Eukaryota; kingdom Metazoa; phylum Arthropoda; class Insecta; order Diptera; family Drosophilidae; genus Drosophila; species Drosophila prostipennis. The sequence continues at coordinate 32,796 of JBAMCJ010001536.1, forward strand.
GCTCTACTCACTGATCGACTTCTGGCCATAGTTGATTAAATTTGGTCAATGTGATTTTCCGGACCAGATCACCAGTATATTTGTTAGAGTCCCATAAAATGTCATTCTGTGCGTTTCACTACCAAAGTGACAATGGGATGGGGTGCGCCCGACGACCCCGCCCATAAACGAACTCGGGCAAACAATGCCAATTGATGACAACGACAACTACTCCAAACATTCGTGAGTGAGTCAATAATGCGGCTTTGTTTTCGCCTCGATTTGCAGTGGCCAGTGCGAGTGCGCGTTCGATTTTCAACCACTATTTCCTTATAAGGCAATGCTGGTGCAGCTGTTTTTGGGGTTTCACTTGCTTCACTTGCAATCAATCAACGTAAAAATACCGCTAAGTCTGGGCGGGGTCGTGCGATAAGAGGAGCGAGTCCAAGCTGAATCACACCCCAGGCACAGATATCCGTTTCGGCGGAAATCGCAGGCAGAGCTGACCAATTGTTTGTTATCAACCCACTTCCTGCAAACATCGGTTGGCTCGAATCTGACTCAAAATCAAAATCAAGAGCAGAGCTTGCCTTATTAGTAAGCACTTTATCGCAGCTGACGCCCTCGCCAACGCATGCCAGTGGAATGAGCGCATAGCAATCGAAATATCACTGCCACAGATCGCCGCTTAGTCATGTATTAGCCAAATGCCAGCAGAAAATTAATTCGAGCTAGGGTGTTTTCAGTTCTTTTCTTCACTTTATTATTAAAAAGCGATTACAAGTATTTTAGTGGTATGGTATGTTTTATTTTAATACATATGTAGGAATGCATGGAAGTAATGGAAATGCCAAATATGAATTGATTTTATAAACGCCAATGTGCATGTGAACTTCATTTTTGAATAGAACACAATATGGGTTGCTTATGCGTACGTGTTCAATTGTGTATAAAAGTAGATGGAATGCATTCTTTTGAAAGGAGCGGGAGTGTTGTGCGCCTGCTCCCGGTATTAATGTACTCATGCCCAATACTTCTGACTCCCGTCCTTCGTCTGCAATGGGTGTGTTCCGTGTGGCACGACCACGCCCAGCTCGGCTCCTGCTTAGAAGCACTTGCGGTGAACGATTGAGGGGCCAGACTCGTCATACTCTTGCTTCGAGATCCACATCTGCTGGAAAGTGGAAAGCGAGGCCAGGATGGAGCCGCCGATCCAGACAGAGTACTTGCGCTCTGGCGGAGCAACAATCTTAATCTTCATGGTGGACGGAGCCAGCGCTGTGATCTCCTTCTGCATGCGGTCAGCAATACCCGGATACATGGTGGTGCCGCCGGACAGTACGGTGTTTGCGTACAGATCCTTGCGAATGTCCACATCGCACTTCATGATTGAGTTGTAGGTGGTCTCATGGATGCCACAGGCCTCCATGCCCAGGAACGAGGGCTGGAAGAGCGACTCGGGGCAACGGAAGCGCTCGTTGCCGATGGTGATCACCTGTCCGTCGGGCAGCTCGTACGACTTCTCCAGGGAGGAGCTGGAGGCGGCCGTGGCCATCTCCTGCTCGAAGTCCAGGGCCACGTAGCATAGCTTCTCCTTTATGTCGCGCACGATTTCGCGCTCGGCGGTGGTAGTGAAGCTGTAACCGCGCTCGGTCAGGATCTTCATCAGGTAGTCGGTCAGATCGCGACCAGCCAGATCCAGACGGAGGATGGCGTGGGGCAAAGCATAACCCTCGTAGATGGGTACGGTGTGGGAGACACCATCACCAGAGTCCAAAACGATACCGGTGGTACGCCCGGAGGCGTACAAGGAGAGCACGGCCTGGATGGCGACATACATGGCCGGGGTGTTGAAGGTCTCGAACATGATCTGGGTCATCTTCTCGCGGTTGGCTTTCGGGTTCAAGGGAGCCTCAGTCAGCAGGACGGGGTGCTCCTCTGGGGCGACGCGCAGCTCGTTGTAGAAGGTGTGGTGCCAGATCTTCTCCATGTCGTCCCAGTTGGTCACGATGCCGTGCTCGATGGGGTACTTGAGAGTGAGGATACCACGCTTGCTCTGCGCCTCATCGCCCACATAGGAGTCCTTCTGTCCCATTCCAACCATTACGCCCTGGTGACGTGGACGACCCACAATCGAGGGAAAGACAGCACGCGGTGCGTCATCACCGGCAAAGCCGGCTTTGCACATGCCAGATCCGTTGTCCACCACCAAAGCTGCAACCTCTTCGTCACACATTTTGCTTTAGATTGATTAGGATCTGCAAAGAAGAACGCCGGATATGTACACTCGAATCGAGGAGAAAGGACAGCGGTTTTTGCCGCAAAGGAAAAGTTGCCAAATACAGGCAAAAAACGCAGACGCACCCGCCTTCACTCCACTCGCCGTAAAACCAGGAAAAAGGCGGAGCGGAGCAAAGGACTCGCGAACGCACAGACGAACAAAGAAACGGGTGGGAACCTTACCTTTTATGGAAGTATGTAAAAAGAGTAGTTTCTACTATCCGCTGCGCAAACTTAGCACAATGACAGACGCTTTAAGATTGAATTGACCGACGCCTACTTTTTCAAGGTAAGTGGTTGAAAAGTAGTGTGACCATCCGCCTCGCAAACTTACGTGCTATTCCCGTATTGAAAAATACCGAAAATCCACCACTGAGAAACGGAACTAGTTTATGCTAGTACGCACAACGGCTAAAGGCATTTTTCCACTATGCGGTTTTTTTCGGTATTTTCGATTGGCAACGCGATAGGCGGACGGGAGGTGTTTCCATTGGCAAACGCGTCTGAAACAGCTGTTCTGCTATTGTCATTTGCGACCTAACGTAAACAATGGATTTAAATAATTTATTACTAATAAATACAATCTCAGAACAGCATTTGAACACAATAAATATGTGTGGACAAATTGCCCAAATGCTGGAAGCAAGCACCACATCCCACGCTCTTGCAGTACATTTTAATGAAAACCAAGACCAGACAACTTAATAAGGCAATGTTGTATTCTTCATGTATTTCACAGCCCTTTAACCTAATTACAAATAATTAATACATAAATATAAATCAAAACACATTATTAATTAATTAACAGTCAAATATGGTCTACTCCCGCATGTTTCGCTCAAACAGCTTGAGAACCCTTTCTTGGAAGCCCCTAGTGTTTTCGTTAAAATTTTTGAGCTCCTCGGCGATTCCCTGCATCAAGCATATTTTTTTTCCACAGCATTGGGGCCATAGCTCGCCATCTCATCCGCCATCTCCTGGTATATGTGGGTGTTCTTCCGAACACCTCGAAGTCCGCCCATGTTCTCCTCCCACAAATACAGGAGGAACTCGGTGGCATCTGCTGTCCACAGCATTTTTCTTTTTTCTGTGAAGAGAATTCTTTAATATAAACTTTTAAATAATTAAAAACAAACAAATTACCTGTTCCGTTTTCCATTTTGCCGGCTTTATGTTGACAATCAGCTGTTTTGGGCCATCCCTGGTCAATAGTGCTGGTAAATGGTGGTGGAAAATACCACAAATTTTACTTTCCAGCCCTGTAACGCGACAATTTTCCACCCTCCCCTCCCCACCCTCGTCAACAAGTTTTGTATGGGATTTGGTCGCGTTCAACGTAAATGGATGCAAACGCGACGCGTTCATAATGAGCAGAGGGCATAAGGCCCTTTCTCCATTATGGACGCGTCGCAACTACTTTAACGTTAACGTTTAACGAGCCTCAAATCCCAGACACACTTGTTGGTGGCGGGAGGGTTGAAAATTGACGCGTTACAGGGTTGCGAAGTCAAATTTGTTGTATTTTTCAGCCAGGAATGATAATTTTTCTGAACCCGAAATTGATAAGAAGCGGGACAAATTAAAACCATTGAGAGGCATATTGTTAATATTGAATTATTTACAGACTTTTATTGTACTTCATTTCGAATAATTTGGTTTTTGATATGCCAAATAATCTGGCCAGAGTTTAGTATTCCGAAAATGATCGGAGAGCATAAAGTAGGGATGTCGAAAATATATCAAAATAACGTTATATCGATGATATTTAAAGAAGATATTATCAAAGCGATATTTATACCCGTTACTCGTAGAGTAAAAGGGTATATTGTATTCGTGCAAAAGTATGTAACAGCTAGAAGGAAGCGTTTCCGACCCCATAAAGTATATATATTATTGATCAGGATCACTAGCCGAGTCGATATAGCCATGTCCGTCTGTCCGTCTGTCTGTCCGTATGAACGCTGAGATCTCGGAAACTACAAAAGCTAGAAGATTTTGCATTCAGATTCTAGGAGTTCCTACGCAGCGCAAGTTTATTTCAAAAAGGTGCCACGCCCCCTCTAACGCCCACAATACCTAATATACGATTTAAAAATTTAAATATTTCGGAAAAGTAGGAATGCAGTTTTGTTGTGTTTATCAATACCTATCGAAATGTAGAAGAAATTTTTTAAATCGGACGATTCGTTAAAAAGTTAGGCCTAATCAAAGTTTTATCTCCATCTCCCTCGCACTCCCTTTAGCTGAGTTACAATTATTAGATAGTCGGGACACCAACCCGACTACAGCGTTCGCACTCCCTTTAGCTGAGTGACGGGTATTAGATAGTCGGGACACCAACCCGACTATAGCGTTCTCTCTTATTTTTGTTTAAAAATATCGAATATCGAAACTATTAGTAAATGATATTTTGGCCCTTTCTAATGGTTGTTCACTTTATAACTGGTCGCGTTCAGCTGAACAACATGATCTCTGATTACTGATCAATTTTGTTCTGCTGAACGCTTATGATACACTAGCAAGGTGTGCCGCAGCTTCGCCCGCGGAAATTAAGATTGAAAATATGTATGTATGTATGTAGAATAGCTACATATATTCCCATACCTTTAGCTTTATATTAATAAAGACAGGTGGGGGACGCCACATCAATTGGTTTGAATATTTAATGTTCTTTTAATATTATCAATGCGATTTGAATTTTAAATGACAAAAATCGGTTACAAAATGTCTTAAATCTTTTGTGGAAATGTAAATTAAATATTCTATTAGCAAAAGGATATCAGTATTATCTTGATTTTTTGGATATACATATTTCGTGCGTGTGTGTGTACATAGCAGAGCGAATCATTGTTTATTTTTGTTTTTTACAAATCCAAAGTTTGTAGATAACTCAATATTTGAAAACCAAAGAAAAGATTTGCGATATAATCGATTTTTAACCGCGCATTGTACATTTTTTTTGACTGGTATTTTCATTTTTTCCCCTGCGCGGTCACACTTAAAATGCTACATACACACATTTACGACTTAATGCAAAGTGCGCCAGCAGAACATACATACATACATATGTGGAGGCCGTGACGTCACGCATAACAAAATTGGAAAATATTGGGGACTTGGTTAAGGAGGCTGAATTTCCAAAAAATTTAAATGCAGTTAGTTGCGGCTATGCCATAAGATTATGATCATAATTTTTTTAAACCATTTTAATAACATTTATAACAGAGAAATGGCAAAAGAAAGAATTTAAAAAAAACGAATCGAATTTTGGGGCACTTTGGGGTCATTTATTGTTTTAATTTGTAGCTCACACACGTCTCCTAATTATTTCAGAATTATGTTAATTTTTCTAGATTTTTATGTCAATCCGCTCTGGTAGGAATTTACCACTGACCCATTTTTTATTCGAAGACTTATATTGGTTTAGATTTCAATGACGTAAAAGTAAAAGATATGTAAAACAATGCCCGCGCAATTAAAAAAAATATTAATTTTCCTGCTCACAGCTATAGTGGATTCATAAACATTAAAACAAGAGAGAACGCTATAGTCGGGTTTCCCGACTATCAGATACCCGTTACTCAGCTAAGGGAGTGCGAGGGAGATGGAGATATAAAACTTTGATCGTTTTCCTGGCCAAATTTGTGACTATTGCATCAAAATATATAATGAACCTAAGGTTTAATTTTAAGGCATTTTTCCACTATGCGGTTTTTTTGGTATTTTTCGGTATTTTCGATTGGCAACGCGATAGGCGGACGGGAGGTGTTTCCATTGGCAAACGCGTCTGAAACAGCTGTTCTGCTATTGTCATTTGCGAGTTAAAGTAAACAATGGATTTAAATAATTTATTACTAATAAATACAATCTCAGAACAGCATTTGAACACAATAAATATGTGTGGACAAATTGCCCAAATGCTGGAAGCAAGCACCACATCCCACGCTCTTGAAGTACATTTAAATGAAAACCAAGACCAGACAACTTAATAAGGCAATGTTGTATTCTTCATGTATTTCACAGCCCTTTAACCTTATTACAAGTAATTAATACATACATATAAATCAAAACACATTATTAATTAATTAACAGTCAAATATGGTCTACTCCCGCATGTTTCGCTCAAACAGCTTGAGAACCCTTTCTTGGAAGCCCCTAGTGTTTTCGTTAAAATTTTTGAGCTCCTCGGCGATCTCCTGCATCAAGCATATTTTTTTTCACAGCATTGGCGCCATAGCTCGCCATCTCATCCGCCACCTCCTGGTATATGTGGGTGTTCTTCCGAACACCTCGAAGTCCGTCCATGTTCTCCTCCCACAAATACAGAAGGAACTCGGTGGCATCTGCTGTCCACAGCATTTTTCTTTTTTCTGTGAAGAGAATTCTTTAATATAAACTATTAAATAATTAAAAACAAACAAATTACCTGTTCCGTTTACCATTTTGCCGGCTTTTATGTTGACAATCAGCTGTTTTGGGCCATCCCTGGTCAATAGTGCTGGTAAATGGTGGTGGAAAATACCACATATTTCACTTTCCAGCCCTGTAACGCGACAATTTTCCACCCTCCCCTCCCCACCCTCGCCAACAAGTTTTGTATGGGATTTGGTCGCGTTCAACGGTAAATGGATGCAAACGCGACGCGTTCATAATGAGCAGAAGGCATTAGCATTCTTGTATTTAATAAAAAATGTAAAAATAATTTTTTTATAGGGGAGTGTAGGGTAATGTGACGAATAGGGTAATGTGACGAACTGGTTGAATCTCATATATGACGTCACGACAAAAATTCCAAATAAATGTAGTCGTCTCCCCTTATCGTGTCGACAATGTTTTTACAGTAATAAAAAGAAGTCCCGTAATTTCTTCGTGAGGGTTTTTTTTCTAAAAAGGTGGCGCGCAAATTAGCAAACCATTTAATTTATTTCTGTTTCAGCTGTGCCAGAGTGAAGATGTGTTGAAAATAAAATCAAATAAATATATACACGTATAAATGAGATATTTATCAACAGTTTTTGGTACTTCGCGTTATTTTATTTTGCGCCGTTTGAGAGTGACACCGTTTTTGCTCCAAGTGTACCTTGTAGGGTATTGTGACAAACATTTAATATTGTATTGTGACAAATTTTTTTTATTTAAGAATTTTAATTGTTATGGTTGATTTTGTGTAGAAAACTATATTACCAGATAACATTAAATGCTGCAGTTTTGTTTTGGTTTTGTATTGTTTTTAGTGGTGCCGTAGTTGGAAAGGATGGCTCACACCAAAAGCTGTGGGATTTAACTCCGATGAAATTTCGAATCGTACTTTTACAAAAATATGCTCAGTAGATGTAAGCAACTTTCTGCTTTTAAGCCTAGTACTCAGTTCGGCTAAGAGTTTTACTAGTCGAAAAATATTAATCTTTTAGTGTGGCCGAAGTTTTTGGAGTTCATCCGCAATGCATGTAGCATGGTCTTACTGGGTTTGTTGACAAACAGCCAAAACAATTGGCGCCAATTTTAAAATATTACAAAATGTTGAGCCGACCTGGGTTGCAAGATTTAAATTTGCTGATGGCATGGCGATATGTATTGCCGCAACTCCTACAAGCAGTTTTCCATTGGTTTTTGGGGTTTTCTTTCCATTTATAACTTGTTATTGGCACACCGCTTCTGCACAAACACAGCCACAGATTAAATTTTCTATTCTTTGGGTCGTGGCTAAAGGCGTTCATCGGAATTCATCCGCTAAATTTAGTATTTTTTTGGTATTTCCTTACCATTTCCTTAGCTCAACTGAGTACCGCAATGAAAAAAAGTCCCAGCTAAAGGCCTTAGCTACCTATTTGCCTCTCGCTTACTCCAATGGTTAGCTAGCAGTTTTCGTCGTACTGAGTACTAGGCTTTACACTTTTAGAAAATATTGGTTTTTGGGGAAGTTACATTAAAGAACAAATCGTTCGTCACATTACCCTACAACTTTTGAAAGTCCAAAAAAAGAAGGGTTCACGCTAACGCTGTGGGATTTGGCTGCGTTGGAATTTCGACTCCAAATTGATATTTTTAAATATAATTATGTAATTTTTTTAAAAACCAAGTATCATCGATACGATATTTTTAAAAAAATGGACAGCCTCATTTTCTTGATACTTAATACACTGCTTCTGGCAAGTACCGATAGTCGAAATATCGAAACTTAATAACATAATAATTTAAAAAACATCAATTCGGTGGAATTCCATATAATTGTTCAGCCATTTTTGATTTTTATGTATCCACGATAGCTGTGAGCAATGGTGAAGTTGCGGGGGCGGGAAAGATATTTTTTTAAATTGCAATTGAAATGTATCAAAGCGTTCAGAAGAACAAAATTGATCACTAATTACTGATCCATCAGTGATGAAAATTTCCATACAAACTTTTGTTTGCAAAATGTTCCGCCTGTCATTTTCGTATAGAAATTTTCGTTCCATGAGAGCCATAAGACATAGTGGTCCGATCCGGCTCGTTCCGACATATGTACTACCTTCATCGCTTTAAAACTGAGAGACTACACTCAAAAAAAAATTGGAAGAATTTTTAAAGAATATAGAAAATTCTTTCTTGAATCACCTTTGTTTCTAGAAATGGTTTTTTTGAAAGGCACCGTTCCTTTTGTATGGAACGGCTGACCAAAATTCAACAATTAGGCAATTCAACAGTTTAGGGCAGTGGTGGCCAGCAGAACAAAACAAGGTGTCATCGTATGTGTGTGCCGGTTTACAAACAGCAATCAAATCAACTGGCGCCAATTTTAAAATATTACAAAATTATACACACAAAACAAAAAACTTGGTAAAATCAACTGTTAAAATTGTCAATCAGTAAATTTTTTTTTGTGTGTATTACACTTAGATCGCAAGCATTACATTTGCTGTTAGAATGACGATATGTATTGCCGCAACTCCTGGAGCTGTTTTTTCCAGTGGTTTTTGGGTTTTTCTTTCCATCTTTATATTGTTATTGCCACACCGCTTCTGCACAAACACCGCCAAAGATCAAATTTGTTATTCTTTGGTCGGCGGCTAAAGGCGTTCATCGGAATTCACCCGCTAAATCTGGTAGTTTTTTGGTATTTCCTTACTTTTCCTTAGCTCATCCAGTGGAGTAAAGTTATTAAATACATTTTTGGGTGGAATTGTTGTCGTTTTTCTTAGTTGAAGAAATAGCGTTTTCCCTTTGTTTCAGCCCCGGGTCGCCTCCCACCCCGCCCATCAGACACCAACAAATCCGATCTGATAGCGGCAGCTAGTCATCAACATGGTGGATATCAACTTGGAGTGCGTGCACCAGATAGAGCCGAAACCCCGCTCCACGGGGCAGCAGCAGGACACGGATTTGTACCTGGAGGCGGTGCGCATTCTGCTTGTGCTGCTGGAGAACGTGTTGGCGCAACCGGAGAACTCAAAGTTCCGCACCGTTCGCCTGGAGAACAAAGTGATTAAGGAGAAGTTGCTCCCGCTGCCCGGCAGCGAGAAACTGCTAGACGCCATCGGCTTTAGCCGCGCCCCGGGTTCCAACGTCTACACCTTGCCCTCCGAAGTGTCCTTGGAGAAGGTGCGGAAGTATCGGGACGCGCTGAGCGAACGGCGCTCCGCTTGGCTCAGCGGAACAGTACCTAAGAGTAAGTCAATACATGTATGGAACCAGAGTGTGAGCATCCTAGTCTAAACATTAAGTTTCGGTAGGTCCGCAACAACAAAGCGCTGTCAGCATAAAACCGTCGCCGTTGTTCATCAAGCCTTCGGTGGAGTATCGTCAGCGAATCTCCTTTCCCCGTGTGCTGGTAAGCGAGCCATTGAACACGATTGATCTCGGCTTGATTTTGAGCAGGCAGCTTGTTTTTAGCGCACCAACAACAACTTTCTGCAGTCACTGGAGCTGTACTCCGATGCGGTCATGCAATACGAGGACGAGCTTTTGCTCGCCACTGGCCGCACACTGATCCCGGTGGACGAGTTGACCGAAAAGGCAAGCGAGAGACTGATAGACATGCAGGAGCGGATTGCCTTAGGCGAATGCCAAGAAAAGGAGCCCTGTGTTCGCGACCTGATGCTCGTGGAGCTGGTCAACTGGTTCAACACGCAGTTCTTCCAGTGGGTAAACAATATTCCATGCCGCGTGTGCGGCAGTGAGGAGAGCAAGTTGCGCCGCACCCAGCGGGAGGGTGATGTTCGGGTGGAGGTCAATGTCTGCTGCGGCCAGGAGAGCAAGTTCTACCGCTATAATGATATATCCCAGCTCCTGGTGTCGCGCAAAGGCCGTTGCGGAGAGTACGCGAACTGCTTCACATTCCTCTGTCGCGCCCTGGACTACGATGCACGCATTGTGCACTCCCACTTTGATCACGTGTGGACCGAGGTATACTCCGAGGCGCAGATGCGCTGGCTGCACGTTGACCCCTCCGAGAACGTAGTGGACTCACCGTTGATGTACCAGCACGGCTGGAAACGTCACATTGACTACGTGTTCGCCTACTCACGAGACGACATCCAAGACGTTACTTGGCGATACACGAGTGACCACCAGAAGATCCTGCAGTTGCGTAAACTGTGCAGTGAGAAAGAAATGGTGCAGACGCTGGAGGAGATTCGCAAAAAGCGGCGATGTAACTGTTCCGCCGAACGAAAGTTGTTCCTTGGTCAGCGCAACATGTGTGAGGTCATCGGCTTGACCCTCGAGCGGTAAGCTTTTATAGTCCCTTTCTAGCGGTCATCGTTTCAAATGAATATAACATAACGCTCAACTTTCTCAGCAAACCAACAGAGAACGAACTGAAGGGCAGGAGTTCTGGCAGTCTCTCCTGGCGTCAGTCGCGGGGAGAGCACACTTTTACCAACGTGAGGGACCCGCAATTTCCTGCCGGGCGTTTGTAACCACTTTCATATATGAATTTTTGCAGATTTTCATTTTCAACCTGAATGAAGCTGAGGTGCATAGTCGCCAATTTAATTTGCGTTACAGCTGCGCCACAGACACATACGAACGGTATGTTAAAGGTGAGTACAAAAATGTATTTAAAAGCCAGGGGAATACAATAAACTTTCATGCCCGCAGATGAAGGAAAGGTTACAATATTGGACACCTATAAAAGTTGGCAAAAGGCGCAATTTTCCTCAAAGAACATATTTCGCAAAGTGGAGCGCGATTGGAAAATGGCTTATCTGGCAAGACTGGAGGATACTGAATTTGGGGAAATAGTATGGAAGTTCGATTTTAGAAAGACCAATCTGAAAGTTAAGTCCTACAACTTGGTTTTTGAGATAAAAACTTTTGGCGAGGGAAAAATCGATGTGACCGTCGAAAGCATCGATGGATGCGGTTCGGTAGAAAATACTAATGGATTCCAAATTGTGGCCAAGCTCACCGGTGGTAAGGGCGACGTGGCGTGGCAGCATACCCAACTCTTTAGACAGAGTCTGAATTCCCAAGACTACCCCTTCAAACTGGAGGTGGAATTACACTGAATCCGACGAAAACTTTATTCCAAAATCAAAGTATGAATGTAAATAAGCAAGATCGATTCAAAGTCTTGATGAAAATGTTAATAATACCTAAAAATGTTTAATTTTATTTTATGTGTAAGGTAATGACACTCAGATCGCGTTCAGCTGAACAACATTATAATGGATTATTGCTTCAATTCTTACGATAGTTCTGCTGCACGATAGTTCTGCACATGATTACTAATTATGATGCAAAAATTATTTCATGCTGCAGTTGCTGGGCGGACGAAATTTTTTTTCAAATGTCTTTTAAATAAGAAAAAAATTTATTATAAAGTAAAAACATAAGCTGGAAAATTTTTTTCAAATTTAATTTAAATAAGAAAAAAAATGTATTATAAAGTAAAAACCTAAGCTGGGACCAATTTAAAGAACATTTTACATTTTCGGTGCAGTTTGCACCCTTGCAGAGGGTATTATGATTTCAGTCAGAAGTTTGCAACGCAGTGAAGGAACCGTTTCCGACCCCATAAAATATAAAGTGGTGGTCACGAGTTTAGCACACTTTGCTCGCCCATTGTATTTTCGCCATATCTCCTTTCCCGTTAGAGTTTTCGACTTTCTGTTTTCACCCACCTTCGTGCTGGAAATGGAGCAACTTCCACTGTCCCATTCGCTTTTACCATTGTTCTATGCCATAGAATCTATGGCAATAATTTTAGTGGATTAACCTGCAAAATGAGCTGGACATGATTTTAGCACATACATTAAGATCGGTCAACAACTTCTTAGGCTAAGGCATATCAACACTTTGATATTTAGATTTAAGTCTCGATTTTATGAAATTTTGTATGCAAATCGTGCTTTAACTTAAGGTTGTGATGTTTTTATTTAGAGCTTTATGTGCATCGCAGGAAGTTATTAACCGGTCTTAGGGTCGGTTTCTCGAGTGCCGGCTAACATTTCTCGAACAGATAAAGTCCCTGCTAAGGCATTTTGGCTTTCTCTCATCAATGTGAGAACTAACTTTGACAGGGACTCGGAGTCCCTGTTAAGCGTTTTCGACTTGATAAAACGACAGCTGATTTCCCAAAGCCAAATAAGAAGAAGAAACGAACTCACAGCTGACTTTGCCTTTGAATTATACCCAAACAGCTGATAGAATAATCAAAGCACGCCATTTTTTGCGCTTTACAGCACATTCTGTGCGCTAACAGCACTCTGTAATTGCTTCTCGATCAGATAAATTAAAGGCACTCGAGAAACCGGCCCTTAATGATAGGGGGATTCCCTAAACTGATGAATTGCTGAATTGTTGAATTTTGGTCAGCTGTTAATCAGCTGTTCCATACAAAGTCAACTTTCAGAAATTTCAGCAATTCATCAGCCTCGGGGCTGCTGAAAATTTTGTTGAATTGCTGAAAAGCCAGAGTTGTCACCTTTTTTTAAAAGTTGTGGCAACTCTGTAACATTTTAGTATCACCAGTACGCATTATTTATTTTAAAATCAACTTAGAAAGCATATTTGTGGTTCTTTTTACCTTGGTAACACTTTTAGACAGTAACTAGCAATAATAAATCAAATTTTACATGCTTTAAGTTTCCTGAAATTTTTCAACAAATAACAGCTGTTTGAAAATTCAACAGGAACCATTTTCGGTCGTTCCCTTAATTGCTGAAATTTTTTGTTGAATTTTCAACAATTCAGCAATTCAACAGTTTAGGGAATCCCCCTGATATATTAATTTTCTTTGTTTTTTAATTGGCTAAAAAACGATTTGGTCCTGAGATTTTTAGATCATTTGAAAGGACTTGAAAATCAGGATCTGCTGAAATGCTATGCAATGTGGTGTCACTTTACCAGGTCCCAGCTCTATGATTTCAACCGCATTTTCTTTACAGTGTTTTATTTTAAGTAAAACAAGTAAATTTAATAAACTAGGACCAATTTGGACACTTATCCTGCCTCAAAATGGGATATTTGGATCATTTTAGTTATTTATGTACCAGAGTCCTTGTGATTTATCTAGATTTTCCGTTTCTTTATTTTCGTACCTTACTAAGGTTCACTAATTAGTAGACATCGGATTATATGTTTTTCTACATTTATGCTCCAAATACCGCCAAATTTTGGATTTAGGCACTATATTAAATTTGTATTCGAATGGAAACGACATATCGCAAATATGCATTTTTTTATGCATGGGAATATGCAAAATATGTCGAGAATATGCAAAATATGTCGAGAATATGTAAAATATGTCGAGAATATGCAAAATATGTCGAATATGTTTCTATGCCTTAGAGGCACATAGATTTCGAGATTAATGGTAAAAATATTGAAAAATTATTTCTGTAGTTGACAGAAAGGGTATACATAACAAGAAAGGAAGCTAGCTTCGGCCAGCCGAAGCTTATATACCCTTGCAGATAATTCCTATTAATCACTAATTTTCCGATCGTTCCTATGGCAGCTATATGATATAGTTGTTCGATATTAATAAAATTGAAATCGAAATTCGAAAACATTTAAAAAGAGTCATATTCCAGAGTAGAAGAGAATACAATAAAAGTCAACGAAGCAATAATTTATTTCCTATTATATTCCCATTAATTTTTCGATCGTTCCTATGGCAGCTATATGATATAGTCGTCCGATTTTGAAAAAAATTTATTCGAAATTCAGAATTATATAAAAAATGGCATTTCCAAAAGAAGGAGGCTCTAGGTTCAAAAACGCCCAAGATATAATTTTTTTTACTTTTTTTTACCCGATCATTCCTATGGGAGCTATATGATATAGTTGTCCGATCCGGCTCGTTCCGACTTATATACTACCTGCAATAGATATAAGACTTTTGGGAAAGTTTTAGCCCGATAGCTTTAAAACTGAGAGACTAGTTTGCGTAGAAACGGACAGACAGACGGACAGACGGACAGACGGACAGACGGACATGGCTAGATCGACTCGTCTAGTGATGCTGATCAAGAATATATATACTTTATAGGGTCGGAAACGTCTCCTTCACTGCGTTGCAAACTTCTGACTGAAATCATAATACCCTCTGCAAGGGTATAAAAATAGCTACAATCGCACCACCGTATCTTTAGGAAATCGGTCCCAAAAATGGTATGTTAGTTTTTGAACATTTTCATAAAACTACTGCCTATTTCTATAATTTAAAGGGTAGGACCAATCAAAATAATTTTTGAAAACTGTACCCGCCACATTAGCCGGTCCAGAGAAATTGGGATTAGGAAATATTCGATTGGTTAATTTTTTAAACAAAAAAAATTGTTGAAAACCACACGCAAGAAATTTATATATTCGCCAATACAACACAAATATCCATGAAATACCAATAAAAAACATAGGTTTTCATTATGAGTTTATTTAGTGCATTGGGGAGCAAACTAAGCAATAGTTAGGATGTTTAAGTACATTTTAATTGTAATTTTGCTTGCAATATGTGACCAAAATTTTTTCTATATTTTCAACAGTTAATTTTGTTCTTTTGTCCGTGAGTAAAAGCTTAAATGCGGAAAAGCTTCTTTCAACATCGCACGACGTCAATGGAGCATATTTATATTTAAAGATATTGTCCAGGTGTAAATCGTCAGTCGAATTCAATTTATCTATGCTGTTAATTGAGTCATTCAGTTTTTCAATCGTTTTAAAGTCCGGGCTTTTCAGTAGTACATCCTTTAATTTTTTCTTTAAAATATCTCCCAAGCTTTCCGGCACGTCATTTATCATTTCCTGAGCTTTGCTCAGCAGAACCATATTTTGCTTCAGAGAATTGGATCCTTTTTCTAAATTTTCAATTATAGACGGCATGGTGCTAAAGTAATTCTGAATAATAAGGAGTTCCCTTTTTACAGTCAAGTCCTTTAGTTGCTCCTGAACATTTTTAATGGCTTGAGCATCGTCTCTTTCTAGACAATTTACAACCTACAAATATATTTAGTAAATATATATAAATAAATTAATAAATAAGAATAACCTACACGACTGATTCCATTAAAGTTTGTAGCATGAAAGCATGCAGCCTCAATCCAAGTTCCCCATCTCGTTATTATTGGCTCCGGCGGTAATTCAATATCAAGCATCAATTTGTATTGAGCGCAACGGTGGGGAGATTTTAGAAATATTTTTTTTACGTCCGATATGTATTTGTTGACTTTTGGGAAATGTCCTCGGATAGTTTCTGCGACTCGATGCAATCCGTGGGCCAAGCAAGTCACATGTATCATGTTGGGATAGAATACCTTCAAGTTTTGACCAGCCTTTATCATATAGGCAGCTGCGTCTGTAACCATAAGCAGTACATTTTCTTCATTTAGGTCTGGCCATAGAGATCTCAATCCATTGTTTACAAATCTAGAAATTGTACTATTGTTCACTTTTTCTATTTGACGGCAAGCAATCAAATATGGACGCGTTGACTTCTTCTCATCCAGTGATCCAGTTATTAAATTAGCTATATAGCGTCCATTCCTGTCAGTTGTCTCGTCTACTGATATCCAAATCGCTTTATTCCCGATTTCATTCTTTATTTCTTGAAGGACTTTTTGATAGCTTTTGTCTAGATAGAGCGCTACTTAGAAAGCGGTGATGCTGGTGACTTTGACCGTTACAAACAGCATAAGCGTGAGTTTGACTTTCTTAATAAATTCTTATACAACCAATATATTGCTGATATAGAGCGTAAATTAACCACCAATCCTAAATCATTCTGGCACTTTATCAAATCTAAACGAACATCTTCTTACTTTCCTTCCCATATGTCATTTGAAGATCATTCAGCCTCCTCGGATATTGGGGTCGCGAATCTTTTGCTAAGTTCATTGCATATAACTTTGAGCGGCGCTCGCTGTGGAATGACGATGATGGCATTGAGCCCATTCCTACTATGTTAAATATTGGTTGCTTAGATGTCACCGATTCTGACTGCCATCTGGCGGCTGAAAGCTTTAATGACTCAGCAAAATTAGATTGTGATTAGAGTCTCCATTTATTTTGAAAAATTGTATAGGTGTTCTTTGTGAGCCCCTTAAAATCATCTTTAATTTGTCTCCACTGGTGTATTTGCGCATAGATGGAAACTGGCCACTTTTACTCCTATATTCAAGTCGGGTTCAAAAAATATTGTTTCAAATTATAGGCCAATTGCAAAGCTCAGCAATGTCTCAAAAATGTTCGAACGAATTGTAGCCAAGCAGCTAACTTTTCTTGTTGGTCGGATCATCAGTCTTAACCAACAAGGTTTTATGCCTCGACGGTCGACTACCACAAACTTAGCTACGTTCAATAATTTTTGCACCCACTCGTTTCTCAGTCATCATCAATTTGATGTTTCGCTAAAGCAGTTCATAAAGTCTCCCTACTTAGCTGGTTCAAAACATATTTAGATGATCGGATTTACAATGCTGTTTACTCCATATGTGGCAACTTCTGGCCTTCCTCAGGGAAGTGCTTAGGGTCCGTTGCTGTTCATTGTCTTGATAAATGATATTAGTTATTGCATAAAGAACTCGGAATTCCTGTTGTTCGCTGGCGATCTTAATATTCTATCTCTAATGGTGACCTTCTTCAAAATGACCTAGAAAGAGTGGGAAATTGGTGTTCTCGTAATAATTTGCCTCTGAATTTGTCAAAATGTTTCTTCGTTAGGTACAGTACACGAAAAATTAATGTCCTTTGCTCGTATTCCATTGATTCCCATATTCTTTCCCTGAGAAATGAATCCCTGGACCTAGGAGTTATGCTTGACACTAAATTTATGTTCATTGAACATATTATTTAGTTTATTTAGTTTATTTATTAATATTTTCCTAGCGCGACAAGTGATTACTTATATTTATTGCGCTAGTCACAATGAATGGCATACAAAATATAACTTTTAGCTTACAACTACTATGCTTACTGTTAACCTTATACATTTTATTAGATTTCATTAAATATTATTATATTATTATAATTTAAAATTATTCTTTTTTTGGTTTTAAAATTTTTATTTATTTATTTATTTTTTTTTTATCTTTTACAAATGAGCTTCAAAGACTTAAAAATCTTAAATCAAACACTTATAAAAAGTATAAAATATCGGGTAAGCCATCCGATTTTTCGAAATATGTGGTGGCTCGATCTGATTTTAACGTTCTTAACAGTCATTGCTATTCTATGTATTTAAATCGTTGT
>JBAMCJ010001545.1:0-131638 GCA_037075205.1 Drosophila prostipennis
ATTTAACTGCTACATATATTTTAAGAATTTGATTCTTTGAATTTAAATTTATCATAAAATGTTGAACAAATTAAATATTTATTCATTTCTATAGCATAGATGTATGTTTCTGGCTTTTCAAGACGTTCTTCAGTTTTTCATTCTTTTCGAAATGAAAATTACGACTTTTAAAAAAACAACTAAGATTACGACAAACATCCGATATTAATTGTTTTCTGTGCACAAAAGAAAGATTTCCAGCAGAAAAACTGGGAGAGTGCCTTCCAGGCACAGACGTTGATAGATTTCCATGCATGGCCGACACTCCTGGGCGAAGGAAACGGAAATGGAAATGCCAGGGAGGCAGGCAGGGCTGTGGAAATTTAGAAGGCTCACTCACTCACACCCACTGATGGCTATGTTTGCGGTGTGTGCAATGCGTTTTAATGAGTTTTTTGTTCTGTCGTAATTATTTTTGCAGTCTGTTTTACTTGTAAGCGCAAATATCCTCGAAGAACCGGCAATCAGGCCCAGAGCCGTTTTAATAAAAAACTTCTAAATGCAGGAAATGCAAAACTTTCCTTTGGGCCTATTTGGCAAAGTGAAATATGCCAGATATTTATATACTTCACAGAAATTTTGATAAAATATTTCCATGCTTGAATTGATGCAGTTTAATTTTGCAATTCCAAGCCTAAATTGTTAATCCTTCTTTGATTTTCTTCGATAAACTCACTTGATTCAGCCTAAATCCCTTACAACAAATGTTTTCTTTGGGAAATTCGCTAAGAAAAACAAAATACCTTAATAAATAATGAATTCCTTGGCAGATTTCTTTGAAAGGCTTTCAATGGAATGGCAATCAGCAAATTGAAACTGAAATGCAACAAAGGCAGCAGCTCCAGCATTAATCGCCCACACATGTTCGCCGGCGGAATTATGATGTTGATATTTCATATTTACATTTGTAAAATTGGAACGCCATGAATGCAAATCGCCCCGCCCTCTGTCAGTCGTTCTGGAACCATTATTATCGGTGTTGCGCCAATTGGCAGACTGTCCAACCAACCTGACATCCCTGCCATTGTTTACATTAATTTGATTTAAAATGCAACGCCAGCGCATCAGGCTGGCTAAGCTGCCAACTGTAAACAATTCATGATTTCGCAAATTCTGGGCCATGACGCTGGTCTCATTAATTAAAATGTTATTGAAGGCCTTTCCAGAAAGAGCTATAGAAAGAGCTATGTGGCAGTTTCTTCTCGCTTCTCTGATATTTTACAATTGTTTTCTTCTATTATGATAATTTATTTTTCCACATGCTGTAAATATTATATAATGATTTTTTAATACTCTATTATTTTTAATTAATAAAAAAGAAAGAAATTGGTGTATTTAAAAATAAATTATGCGTTTGTAAAATATCCACATCGTTTATGGTTCTATTTAAGTGCTAGAATTCGTAATTACCCCAAGTAGATGCCATTTATCAGCATAAATTTACCTATAAGCTAGAGTTTTGTAATAATACCTTTGTGAAATGCTGTTTGTTATGCTTATTATATTTTGGTTGCGTAAATATTTTGACCGCCACACGGTAAACAAAGGCGAACAACGAATCCACGTGGTTGTTGTGGGGCATTTAATTCGCTTATTGTGGGAGAATTATTGCCCAGGGTATTGACTCAGCGAAATTTACTTTCCCTTTTTTTACAGTTCTCCATATCAACTGTGATGGAATAAAAGGCATAATAATTATGTGGTTTTCGTATTTAATTCCTGAATTTACACGCAATTTCTTATTTCTCATTTAATAGGAACAATTTGCTTGTGCTGCTATTTTTCAGTTTTTCACTTTTAACCTACAAATTCCGGTGGGTAAGCTATTTTTATGCTGTTGTTGCTGCTGCAGTGGCGTTAAATTTTGTTTTCAATTTTCAACACTTTTAATAGCCAATTAATTAAACGGGCAAACAACAACAAACGACTATCCAGCCAAATATTTACACACACTTGCATAAATATCCGCGGGTACATATAACTCTATACGGCTTCTGTGAGATATATATATACGCAGGTATATATTGAAAACAATTTCCCCATCGGCCTTTTGCACATGTAGCAAACATTTTTATAATTGCTGGTCGAGCTTTTATTATTCAGCCGCCACTTGCTCGCTTCGCAGACCACCTGATTCGCACCTGGAACCTCCCATCTCCCAACCTTCCAACAATAGTTTTGAGGAAAAGAACTTTTCGCCATCGCCACATGCATAAATCATCGGCCAACTTGACTGCCAGTTGGCCACACCGATCAAGTCAGCCGCATTCGTTTTCCCTTATAATTTATGCTGACCAACTATTGCTAAATAATGATTTTTTAAACAAAGTCCAGTCGGCCAGACAAATTGTAAATTATGAATGCGAGAACGGCGAGAGCCAATTATCTTAATTACTATTTATGAGGTTAACATGAAGAGAAAATGTCGACCCCAGGAGATTAGTGGTAATTTTCAGTTTATCCTTCGTCCAGCACAGCTCTTGGCTTGTCAAACTTTCGTATTTATATCTACGCATAAATTATTTATGCGTGAAGAAGGTCCCGAAACTGTGCGGACCAAACTTGATTTTCGTAGCTTTGGATGGGATGTGGGGAAACTTTCGACCCGGCTTTCTTGCAGACACTTCACCCCCACCCCCACCCCAAAGTCTCAGCATTTTAGGTGTTGGGTATTAAATGTTTTCAGCATATGTCAAACGCCCGGTAATTTTGTCTTTGTTTAATTACAAATTTAATGAATTAAACAAGATGAGAAGTGTGGCTAAGTTTGTAACAGGAATTATGCATTGCTGTCGGGCAAACAAGGGAAGAAGTTTTTAAAGGTATTATGAGTGGGAAATTGTATTTAATTATATTGAATAATGTAATTTGCTTGATAAACGTACTTGTTATAACAACTACCTCCTAAATTTTCCATTTAAATTGTTTATAATAAATTATTAGAACAAATATAGCACTATCTATCCCAGTAAACTAAGTAAACCAAAATAAGAATATAAAATTCTATAGAATTATATATAAGAAGAAGTAAAAGGCAAAAGGTTGCCATCAAATTAGCCACACGAAAAGGTTGTGGTCTATATAAGTAGGTATGTATCTATATATAGATGTGAATATATTTTAAATAAGAAGGGAAAAGGCAGACAGTGAGGATTGTAGGCGTATGAGCAGTGAAATACTTCAAAAGCATATCAAACGGTCATCAATTTTACAATGGGCCCCCGTTCACTCTCATTTATTTTCTGATTTCTGTCCAAGGATGGGCGTAACCCATTTGAAATGACTTTAGGGCGTTACCAGGGGCAACAATTAAAAAAGTATATGGGCTAACCCCTCAATGGTATATCATTAAATTGACTTGGGGCTCACTGATGTGACAGAATTTGTTAGAATGGGAATCATCCCCAAAAAAAGGTATCCGGGAATACGGAAGTAAGCAAAAATATACTCTCACTGGATTAGCCCTTCAGAGGAAAGGAAAGAAAGTAAAAAACCTAAGGGGAAACTGGCGGCAGATGTGAAAGGTGACAATTTAATAAGAAGTCACTTCCTCTCTGACTCAATGACAATTCGCATTCATATTGAATCTTGACAACAGCTGTGAAACCAATCAGTCAAATACCATCTGAAATGTATATGCTTAAATCTTTGTTGTTTCTCGGTATTAAATAAATTTAAAATTATTCTTGATTTATCTGGTTCTTAACTTATGAAAATAAAATGTTGTTTTGCGATTATTGTAAGTGCCTTGTGTATAAAGGAACACTTTTTTATAAATAAAACATTGCTGATAGCAATCAATTATTTCACACATTTTGGAAATCAATGACTAAACAAAGCAAAGGAATTTTAATGGAATGAACTGGTAATCTGAACTAGACTGAACTGGAACACTATAATCAATAATCAAAAATTCAAATATTTATTTTTTAGAGCTCTTTTAATTTTACAAATTATTCAAAAATACCGTGAACTTTTCTTTATTGTTGAGGTCTAAAATGCTGCCATTTGATTGAGTCCTATTTATTTTCATTTTTGATCAAGTTCAATAATAATATTGGACATTTTTATTCATTTCCCGTTTCAATTATTTTGAAAAATCTCTTGTTCTTTAAATATATTTATCTTAATATTATTTATCTTGTTCCTTAAATATATTTATCTTAATATTATTTATCTATTTATGTAATAATATGGAAAACGGTACTCACACAATGCGAACTGCTCCAGTTCCGCTTCTGTTTCCCCTTCCAGTTCCAGTTGCAGTTCCATTTCCAGTTGCAGTTCCATCTCCGACTCCTGCCGGCCGTCGGGGAGGGGGGGCTGCCACTATGTGCTGGCGGAATCGCCCAGGGGCGAGGCTATATTGCTGTTGCTGTTGCTGTCCGAGGCGGAGAGGGGTCGGCAGATGCCCAGGCGCGTGAGTCCCGGCGGCATGGCCTTCAGGATGGACACCGCCTCGTCCAGCTCGAGGCCCTGGAGCAGGCGATCGCCCACGCTCATCAGTCGGTCACCCGGATAAATCTCGTTGGTGGCCTCCGCAGCACCACCGCGTATCAGGCCGCGAATCACGATCACACTGCCCTCGGAATCGAGGGGATCCTGGTAGTCGAGTATGGAGAAACCGAATCCCTGTTCCGTTTTCTCGATATCCACGGCGGTCACTTCGCAGCTCCATAGAGCCAATCCCGAGACGTTCTCCAGTGACTTTGATCGAGCTCCTCCATTTCCTCCTCCTGCTGCTCCTCCACCCGATCCTCCGGCTGCTCCTCCCGCATCCGTTAAAGTCGCCGTGCTGGACGTGTAGAGCGAGCTCTCCGATTGGGCCTTGCTCAGCAGATTCTGGAGACTCTGGTGGCCGCCGGGCAAGAGGCTGCGTGTCTCGAAGGCCTCCGGATTCTGCGAGGTATTTATGATCGACGGAACGCGAGTGCCGCGGGCGCAGACCAACTTAACCCTGGCGGGCAGCTCCTTGAGGATCTTGACCACCTCGATGTGCCGCAGTCCCTGGAGCTTGTGCTCGTTCACCTGCAGGAGCTCGTCGCCCGGCCGCAGGATGCCCTGGCGACCCACAGGCCCATCGGCCAGGATGGAGCGTATGTAGTGGTGCGGACGCTTCTCAATGCCGCACTCCACGTCCACGGTGCCCTCGAGGCTGATCCCTAGACCTGAAAGTTTATTTATTTCGGCAACTAAAATTTCACTGTCGGGGAACTCACTTTTCCAGGCCACGCGCAACGAGGCGGCTGTGGGGCTGGCCGCCTTCACGGGGGCCGGTGCCTCGTTCGTGGGCGTGGCCAGCTGGCCAGGATCGGTTTCGGGATCGGTTTCCAGCCCCTTCAACCTCTCCACCGTCTCTGGCTTGGATAACTTTCGTTCCGCTTCGGGCTCATCGTTCTGATGGCCCTGCTCATCGGTGTCATTGCCACTGTCATCGGCCAGGTTTAGACTACGGCCATTTGTGAGCGGAGCTATGGGACTGATCTTGGGCCTGGTCACCCCTCCAACTGCAGCTCCGCCACTGTGATCACTGCGGTCCAGCACGTGCGACATGTTCGACTCGACGGTGTCCCGGGATGGCAGCTCTTGGAACTCGTCCTCGGCCCCCGAAATGCCCACATCCTCCGCCTCAACGGCCTCATCGCCTTCGGTGGCTATGGAGTCGGCATCCAGCGACTTGGGTGGCAGCCAACTCAGCGTGGCTATCGAAGGCGAGCCCGGCATCGAGAGCTGTGACTCCTGATCCTGGTCCTTGTCCTGATTTCTATCCAAGCCCGAGGGCGCCGAGCTGCCTTTGATCTCCGTGAGGGCCACCTGCAGGTGCTCGTACTTCCTGCCCCTCAGGAAACGCTCCAGCGTCAGATGAACCTCGATGTCGGTGTTGCGCAGCAGCTCCACCGCCTGGTGGTTGGTCACACCGGATAGGGATCTCCCATCCACGGCCACTATGCGATCGTTGATCTGGATCTGACCACTGGTCTCCGCGGCACTGCCCTCGATGATGCTCTTCACGAAGATCCCCGACAGGTCCTCCTCCTCGCAAACGTAGCCGGCCACCGTGATGCCCAGGCCGTAGACGTTCTTGTGCAGCTCCACCACATAGGTTTCCGTTTCCGGCGAGTCCATGTAGGAGTCGGGTGAGCCGGAACCGGAAGCGGACGAGGAGCCGCCATCCTCGTTGGCCAACAGCTTCTTGCGCTTGCTATCGGCTATCACAGTCTCAATGTGCTGGTGGTTCTGCCATTGCGTCTCCAGGGGCAGCATCTGCAGGGCAGGTCGTGGCGGCGGCGACAGTATGGAGAAGGGCACGATGTCCAGATCGAGTCGCGGGCAGGGTCGTTGGCCAGCTCCGTTGGCCTCGGATTGGACGCCCGGAATCGGAGGCAGTGGGAAGTCAGCCAGGTCGCCGCCCAGTTCGCCCATTTGCAGCTGAGTGGGAGCAGCAGCAGCAGCAGCCACCTGTGGTGGTTCCACGGCGGACAGTTCCGAGCCCTCGGCGGGACCACCGCGCACCAGACCCACCAAGCTGGCCACATCCAGGACATCGCCACCGGTGGAGCCCACTGCTGCAGCTGCAGCAGCTGCCGCAGCAGCAGCGGCAGCGGCAGTTGCAAAACTGGGATTCTGGAAGAGATGACGCGACAGTTCTTCCGGGTCGGAGAGGAGCTTAGTTGGTATAATCGGCGCCTGACAGGCCAGCGTTTGGTAATCGATGGCCGTCGGCTCCACCGGCCGCGCCACTATCAGACGCACCTGAGCTCCGGTCTGACGAAGAACTGTGGCCACCTGCTCCGAGCTGAAGCCCCGCAGATTGACCTCGCCGATCTGCAGCAGATGGTCGCCCAGCTGCAGCCGCCCATCCCGCTCGGCCACGCCCCCCGGGGTGAGGGCCTTGATCACCACACCGGTGCTGCGGCCGCCCACTAGGATGAAGCCCACGCCGTTGCCGTCGTTGATCAGATCGATGACCTCGACCTGCGACCATTCGGTGCTGAGAACCATCTTTCAGTTCCCCAGCTAAGCCCGCTGATGATGATCGCCCCTCCCTTTGGTTTGTTCTCTTGTTAAATGTTGCTGACGATACTTGTTGTGCTGCTTTTGCCCTTGCTAACATGTCGCAATGTCCGAAATTTAGCGGTGGTGCTGTTGGCAATTGTTCGTTGCTCTCCTTGGGCGTCAAATGGAGCGACCGTGATGAATATTATGGTTGATTTTGTTGCTGTTATTGCTATCGCATCGAGAGTCATTCAACCGACAATTATGGCCCGGGAAGTGTGCTCCTGGCACCGCCAGCGCCAGCCGCATCATCCACGACCGCAACAGCACAGCGCACCTGTAATTATGCAGCACACGCACGCACATCGCACATCAGGAGGGGCATACCCGGCGTATACGCAATGCGAACGGCAGCGAGTGGAATAGGCGGCGTATACGTAACGTAACTGGGGAAGGAGCGAAGTACGCGGCGTATACGCAATGCCAGCGGGGACAAGAAGGGACTCAGGCTGAGGCGTGACACGGGCGTGAAGCGAGAATTTAAATTGCTGCCCTGCCAGGCATAACATTCGACGTTCCTTGCCAATACCCTAATTTAAGGTACTTAAATGTGACTGTACTTTAGGTCAATAAAATCGTATGTAAAATGGTTACTAATTGAAACAAATTGGGTGTTAAATTAAAGAAATGTATCGGCTTTACTTTTGTAGAACTCTGAATTTAACCAGCCTATTTTAAAGTTTATTTTACAAAAATAAATAATAAATAATAAAATTAAATAAATATAATAATTTGTAAATATATTTAAAAGTTTATTTTTACAAAAATAAATAACAACATTTTTGTATAAATATATGTATCAGCATAACTTTTGTAAACTCTGAATTTAAACAGAATATTTAAAAGTTAATTTTGCAACAATTAGTTTGTTTTCTTGTTTTCTGATATTATTATTTGTTGTCCTTTTTCTCGTTTTATAGTCTTTCCAAGTTTATGAGTTCTCTAAGACAGAAATAAATATATATTAGAAAAAAGCATAGCACCCATGTTTATCCTTTTTATTTTGCAAGTCCAATGAATGTCCCTTCTGTCAGTAATTATTTTGGATGCTCACATTAATGTTTGAACAGGTCTGCTAGGGTATGCACAACTCGATGTTCGCTTAAAGTTGCCATTCGGGTGTTGGGTGGCTGTTGTTCCTTTTTTTTCGCCTCTTTCTGCCTTTTTAATGGCACCTTTTTTGCACGATTTTGTAATTTACATGCACACACACGCACATGGGAAACGAGAAGTTTTTACCTTTGCCGCTCACGTGCCACGCATGTTTGGCACCACTCCTGCTTTCCCCCAGCTGCTCTTGGCCAGGCCAAAAGGCAGTTCTAATTGGAAAATGCCATGACTTGAAGGGGAAAAAGGAGAAACAAGTAGAGGGCCAACTTGCGACTACTTAGTGCTGCACACTTTGCGGCGCCGTCTTGGCAGCCGAGAAACAATCTGCAATCGAGCGATAAGTTTCGAGCTGCCGCAGCAACTGCCACCAATCACTGACAGCCATATGGCTAATAATGGGGGGAGATGTTGGCCAGAAGGGGAGGGGCTGGGAGGGGTGGTCCTAAGCTGATTTCAACTTGTTCTGCGGTTTTCGATTTTCCTGCTTTCCCAAAAAACAATCTCTGGTTAGATACAAGCAATACAGCTAATTTCGTAGGGCCAAAGAAAATGTTGATTTTATATAACCTTTCATCAAGAAAGTTTGGAGAAGCCAATTAGTCCTTATGCAAGGCAAATAATTTAATTAAACTAAAGTATATCCTACGTGTTTTCCTTTAGTTTATAAATAAAGTCATAAATTGATTTTATGGCCTAGGCAATAGAATAAAATAACAAATTTAAAGATTTATTTATAAAGCTATAAAAATAAAAATTAATTTAAATAAATATCACGATTACATTAATTATTTTAATAATAAATAAGAAAAAATGATTCAGTTATTATTTAAGCTTTACATTCGTTTGATCATCGACCATTTACGTATTGTTACGTCAGCCTTCCCTTGAAATCATTAATCAAAAAAATACCTCCCAAGCCGATCCCTCCTCTTTTTGGAACCCAAATGGCCTGCGTCACAGCAGCAGGACGCTGATGCGTAACCGAGACCAAATCCTGTTCGGTGGGTTGCCGTTTTAATTGTTGTTCCTGAGTGCCGCTTGCTGGGCGGCTTTCGGTGCTCTGTGCTCTGTGCTCGGCTCTCGGTTCTCGGCCCATTGTTGGCCGTATCTGGCAGTGACTGCAGCTGTCAATTAAACGCTGATTGACTTTGCATTCGCTGGACACGGATTGGCAAACGGTGCGTATGATTAACGCCGCTTGTGCTGGATCCTGTGTTTCGTCCCGTTCCTGCACTCCTCTCTCTTTGCCTCGGCTTTGGTACACGGAGAACGAAAACACCTCTAGCATCGGTCTTTATAGCCCTGTTTCTTGGTTACAAGAATTCTCAATTCTCATTTTGTAGCATTCTAAATTATCCTGGGTGCCTTTAATAAATGTATCAGGGATTCTGAGTGCTCTGAATTTTAAAATATTTTCTCTGCCCAATTGAATTTACTTGAAATCTTTCATATTTGTCATCTTAATCTTGTTATTTTATATTTCCCAACAATTAATCTGTCTTTCAGTCGACTTAGAAACCAATCAGAGAAAAATACTGATCAAAATCAAAGTTATTTAATATTTTTAGACATTTAAGTAAATGGTAATAGAATAAAGCTGGCAACCAAACTCTTGCTAACAATGTTGTTGGTTCGTTTTTCCCTGTGTTCCTGTGAGTGTGCTTCATTTAACTTGGTTTGCGGTGGACGGGTGCGCTGAAAAGTGGTATGCGGCAAGTAGGAGCCAAAGGACGAGGAGCTGGAAGAGGAGCAGGAGCAGGAACAGGAGCAGGAAGAGGACCAACAGCAGTTGTTGACGTCCCAAGCCCATTACCCAGAAAAGTAGGCCAAGCGCGTTTGAAGTTGCCACTGCGTTTGTGTGTGAGCTGGCTGCTATTTTTATACGCCTCAAGTAGAGCCAGCGGTTCGTGTTCCCCTCTCGCTCACGATAACTCACCCCGTCTCTCTCTCTCTCCGTCTCAGCCCGCCTATTCCCGTCTCTTTCGGGGCTGTTCCAGTTTTCGGTTTCGTTTCAGTACGCCGTTGGCCACTGTTGCTTCTAACGCACTTCAAACTGCCGCGGCGCTGACCTACTGAGCATTATTAGCCGGCTCACGGCTCGAGTTTTGGCCCAAAGTCCCGACGTCAGTCAGCCGTCGAAAATCGATAAGCAAAAAAATAGAGCGAGCACGAGAAAGGTTAGCCTCAAGTCCAAAGCGAAGTTCTGCATACCCTTGAAAGTTGGATATCAAATGGCTAAGTCATTAAAATTGTTAAAACCTTATTCTGAAAACTTTTATCGTAACAAATTCGTCTGTAAGAACTTTATGCTTTTTTTTGTAATTGGCGTTAAATTGGATTCATTTTCCAAGCTTTACTCTTCTTTTGATCTACAGAACCCTTTGGAATTTCGGCTTAAAGAGATTATGGCATTATGATTTTGCAATAAAGACAGATAGAGATATTTTTGAAATATAAATTATGAAGTAGCTACTTGTAAGAAGCATTTAAAGTGCACGCGATTACATTGAATACAAATTTTTGTAAACTAAAATGGCTTTAAAAGGGACCTTTTAAATGTTCAATTTTATCGCCTTTCCTTCTCAGTGAACTTTCGAGCCCAAACCGTAGAAATGATTTAATGCAAAGCCAATTCAAACTTTACAGAAAAAAGTTTGCTTCAAAATGGAGAATGTAAAAATTAAATAGGAAATAAATTTAATAAATTAAATTTTTTTAAGTAACCAATATCTGAAATCATAAAAAATGATCTTAATTCTTTTCGTTGTTATCAGAGAAAAACTTTAATACTTTTTTGGGTAATTATTTAAAGCATGTTTGCTAATTATTAAATTTAAAAACCTGTATTTAATCACACTGTTTTGAGTTATGATAAACTCCAAATATTTCAGTCAAAAAATTATATAAAAGAAACCCGTCGGTGATTTCAAAATCGATTTAAAGTTCCTCAAAGTTTGGAAACATTTTTTCGATGACAGTGTGCTCTTTAATTTCTTTCTGAATATCATTTCATTTCAAGAATGAGAGAGTTTTTGACACAACCGTTGCCTAGTTTTATTTGCAATTCCTTTTGATAAATTTCAGTAAAACTTGTAGGTCACGTTTCCGAAATGAAATTTTATAAGAATGCAGTTTTGCGTGTGCTCACAGGGTATTTGGCGTCTTAACGGATGTGTGTCTTTTGAGCCCACTGCCAAGCCAAGCCAAACCAAGACTTGAAGCCGCCGGAGCTCCTGGTCTAGCCGCATTGACTGCGGCTCTTGGTTGCCCTGGTGGTTCGTGGCCGTAGTTCAGGTTGTAGGTTGTAGGCTTGGTGGCTGTGGCTCTGGCTGCGGCTGTTTGCTGGTGTCGTGTGGCTGCGCCTTTTGACCCACCCAACCGCCCCCGCAACCCCTCAACCCCCCCTCGACTACGGCAAGCTCTTAGCCAAATTGCTGCAGCCAAAAATGCTGGCAGAGAGAGAAAGTGTAGGAGAGTGAGAGCGAGGGAAAGGAAATAACTTGTAAACTTGCGGCACGCAATTTGCAATTACTTAGGCGACTGTTGCAAAAGGACATTAACGCATGCAAAGGACAAAGAAACTTCCCCGAAACTATTTGCTATTGATTTAACAAGCGAAAGGGCGAAAGGAAACTGCTTTTGCCGCGAGTTTCAGTTATGGCTCAGATTGCGTATACGCCGTGTGTGTTCCACATGGTCAGCTCGTAAACGCCGCCTGTTTCACTCGACGATTTTTGGGGTTCCGGCTATACAGCTGGCCAAGATGGTGCTCCTGGCCAGGCTAATTACCCGCACTGGCTGGCCAGTCGATGGGCCAGCAAACGATTTCCGCTACGATGCCGTGGCACTTCATTCACATGCACATTCGAATTCACGCACTCCTCGAGCACAGGCACATGGCACGCTACACACTCGCTTGTTTGCTCTGCCAATTTTCCCGTTGCGGGCCACAATTTTCTCACACATCTATCACGGTTTACGCGCGCATTTTCCGGCTCAGCAACACGCCCGCACGCCACGAAGCTTCTTGGCCAAATGAATTGCCCGCTGGCCAACAGCAGCCGCTTCGCTCAAAGCGAGGCAACCACCGCGAAACCCCCCTTGTGAGGAGCCTGCTCTCTACGCCCATGCGCACTGCGGCGGAGAGGATTCTGGGTTGGGTGCTCCGAGAAACCCGCTCGCAATATTTACAATTTGAAGCTGCCAGGCGGCGGACTTCGACGCCGCTTCGCCTTTCATTCAACTGTCAGATTTCGGGAGAGACACGGAGAGAAAGGGCCCAAAGAGAGAGCGGTTGAGCGAGAAAGTGCTGCGGCGCAAGCTCCTCGGTACAGAGGCGCCGGTAGAAGAGCTTTGAGGGGGTCTCGTTTATTCGCAATTGTTCTGCGATTTGCACTTTACAGAATAAATGGTACTCTTTAACCGGTATGGCTTTGGACATATGTAACCTTTAAGTTTTTCAATTCATAATCTTATGCTAGAGAAAATATATATGTAAGAGGGGTAAGAATTTCTCAGCTGCGCACATAAAAAAGTAAATCTTCTTCGAACTCGGGTATCTTGTAAAGTTTGCTTTAATTATCATCTGTGATTTTTTTTATAGTTTTTGGTGTCCATTTAACGGAACTATGACTTTTTGAAGTCGAAAACTTACAACAATTTTGTCAAACTCCAAATTAAAATATCTCGGGAACGACTCGTTTCTTGAAAATGTACTTTTGCATCGTATAAAATTAAATCAACTATCCAGATTGTCCATTTTATAACTTGCTTAGTTTACAGAAATATGATTTTTAATTATTTTACATTTTTAATCGGTATCTAATTCTGTAGCATAACTTAAGAAAGCCTTAATTATATTTCCAACGAGTAAAATTTGTACATGCTTAAGCTATCCCGATTGTCACAACTCAATAACTCAACTGATAATTAGCATATACATATGGGCAATCTTATCATTTTACCACCGTCCCATCATAAAGCTGCCATATAAATCGTTGGACTTTCTTATTGTTTAAAAAATTAAAATTACAATCAGAAAAAAAATGCATTTGTTTGCCGAATAGTTGGTATATGTAAAAAAAAGTTTCTGCCAAATCAAAAATGTGAAAATTTTTCTGTTCGGTTTGTATAAGAACTTTCGTTCTTTTGTTGGTGATCGGTTGTGGATTTTATTACGAGGACAATGCGGTTGGACACTCGATATTTAAACAATTTATCGCTTTGTTTTTGAACATTCCCTGCCTATTTACATTATGTAAACTAATATCTAATAAACGAATAAAGTGGTATTATTGTTCTCACTTATAACTTTTAATGAATAATACATTTTAAATGAACGTGCAATTCGTAAACTATTGTTTGGTTTCGAACAATGCATCTTCTATCTTCGGTGTGACCCCCTAGTTAATTTATTTGGTGTTTTGACTAATGAACCCAACAAAAGCCGGCACTTGCTGCTGAGGCAACCAACAACAAACCGCCTGCGCCTGCTCGGTTGTCCAGGACAACCGCTGCCAGGAATAAATAAATTCCCAGGTGTCAAGTGGGCAGGTGGGTGGTTTTGGTGCTCGGGTGACGGGTTGGGGGTACTCCGGTCACCTGAGCTCCAGTTGAGCTCCGGTTGGCAGAGCCACCGCAAGGCAGCCAAGGACTGAAAGTTGCGAGCAGCGCGGATGCGCCAAGTTTTCCCAAAAAGGGGGGAAAGAAAGGAGGAGACGGAGGAGGAGCACCTGCCCCAACCTGGGGGCCAGGTGTCAATCAAAAGATCAACGCATCAAAATCGCTGCAAATCGAACTCAGTAAACAATTAGCTACAACTCAGGCTGGCATCGAAATTCAAACGTTTGAGCACTTTCCGAGTTTCGGCAGTTCTCTAAACAAACTACAGAAAGACACACGTATTCACTTGAAAACGTTTGACAACGCTTTCTACTTTCTACCCCTCTCGAAAACAGAATACACCCCCTGAAAGCGAAAGGAACTTTATCTGAATATCCAAGGAAGGATACGATTACAGGATGTCGGAAGCTGGAGAAAACTCTGACGAGGAGTACTACGCAGAGGAGTCATTCGAGGAGGACTCGCAATCGGAGGTGGAGGAGCAGGAGGAAGAGGTGGAGGAGGAGGATGAGGCTGAGGTCGAGGAAGATGAGAATATTCAGCTGGAGCAGCAGAAGCCCAATCAAAATGAAGCTCTTCTGCTGGAGGAGAGCGACACGCAGAGCGAAAGTGATGCGGAGGCCGAGTTCATTCGCGGAAACGTAAGTCCTCCTCCCCAGGAGCTGACCATTTCCCAGTTCAGCCTTAATCCGCAGCCTGCACCACGCCCACAGCCCCATGCCCGTCGCCAAATGCCCGGCCGCTCCTCCGGCGGCTTCAATCGCGATCGAATGGCATCCTACCTGAGCTCCTCCTCCGAGGACGAGAGCCAGGTGGTCATCACCAAGACGGTGGCCGAGGTGAATCAACTCAGTCTGCGAATGGACACGCCCCTGGAGGATGATGCGCCCACGGAGCGCACTCTGGTACCGGGCAGTGCCCATTCCCGGACTAAGGATGAAGAAGACGAGGAGGACGATGAGGACGAGGATGCCGAAGTCGAGGAAGTCGAAGAGGAGGAGGAGGAGGAGATACAAAGCGACGAAGAGGATGCCCAAAGTGATGGAACCATGGAGTCCAACGGTGGTCGCCAGTCCGCCGAGGAAAGCGACGAGGATGAGGGCACGGATGTGGAAGTGGAGCAACTGGAGGAGGACGAGTCCATAGCCACGGCTGTGGGCAGGCCGACGGTCCAGGAGAAGGTCCCGCGGCCGCAAGAGGACATCGTGTCCCTGGTGGATGCCAGTGACAACAGCAGCGAGCACAGTGTGGCCACCATGTGCGTGGCAGGAGACGAAACGGACGTCACCCTGGAGGAGTCTCCCAGATTCCAAAAGCAGGTAAGCTGGTTGAGGTACGATGGATAATATTGGATTACAAACTATTAATTATTCATTGACTTGGCAGCATCCAAGAACCGAAACAGTGATAGAGCAGGAAGAGCCGGAGGAGGAGGACGAGGATCCAATTGAGGAACCCTTAAAGAACCTCAATGATCTCCTTAATAGCGAAGGTTCCTCGCCCACTCAGCAGCCAGATTTGGCGAGAGTTCGGTACCTGGAGCAACAGATGACCCAGATGTCGGAGATGATCATGAAGTCCTTTCAGATTAATGGAGGAGCCACGAATAGCCAGGCCTTCGAGCAGCTGGCCATGGCCACGGGCTTGATGCAACAGCGTAGTCACAGGGCACTGGAGGACACTGAATCCGAGATGGCATCGATGACCACGGAATCGGCGATGACCAGTGCCCGCAGCCTGGGCGGAGGACGACAACCGATTAGGATGCGCATGCAGCGGTCCCAAGAGGCACTAATTACGACGCGATCGTCCAAGTTGATCAGGCCCAAGTGCCGGTGTCCCTCGGAATCGGACCTCATCGTGGAGGATCAGGAACTGCAGATGGGTGAGCAGTTGGTCCAAGGCCTCGAACCGAACGCAGGTCTGGGAATGGGAATGGATATGGGCATGGGAATCGGCGAAGACTACCTCGTGGACGAATGTGGGCAGGGCGATGGACTCATGAGACATCCACAACAGCGAAGACCGGCGGACTTTAAAAGGCGAGCGGCCAGCGGCACTCCAAGCAGCTTCAACAGTGACGGATGCGAGTATCCAATCAATGTGTCGCGTTCCCGCTGCTCCAACGACAAGGTCAAGTGAGTAGTTGCTTTAGAATTTTAAAAGCAGCCACTTAAACCTCATCCTGTTCAGCTACAAGAACCTGGGACGCAAGAGCTTTAGCTTTACGAATCCCCAAGTGCGTGAGATCGAGCGCCAGAATCAAATCCTACTCCGCAAGATGATGACTGTGAAGCCCACGGCCACGATCAAGGCGAGCACCAGTAGCCTTAAGATCAACGGTCCTGAGAAGGTAAGTGCATGTCCTGCCAAGTGCTATGGAATTTTGATCCTCAATCTTATCCATAGCAACGTCAGCCAGCGCCGGCACCACGTCTCTCCAGCGCTGCCGTCAACCGGAAGAAGTTCCAGCGCCAGATCGATCTGGACAACGATCTGCTCAAGCGGAAACTGGAGGCCATTGGCACTCGGCGCCCGCAATTCAAGTGACGCCTCCACGGGCAGCTCCAACTGTGTTCATTATGTGTTTAGAAGTGTTTAATGCGAATTTACAAAATTAAAATTTATTGCAAGTTGAGAAATGTAGAAAATTGAATATTCTAAAAGTAATTGTGGGGGACTGAATAATAATAATTAAGTTGTAAAATTCTTACTACTAAAGTTTGCTGTCTATATAAACAATATTTTAAATATCAGTCCTATCAATAACATATCAAATGCAAGTTAAAAAGTTGAGATTGTACAAATGTAACATAATTAAATTGGGAAAAACCTAATAATTGATCATAAACGTTAACTATAAAAGTGAAAAATTTGTAAATATAAATTGCCATTTCTTGAGCTCCTTAAACTAATCATAGAGTCACCTCGTTGATCTTGGTCAGGAATGTTTCACCCAACGCTTTTACAGCTTTAAAGGCAGCATCCCCGTTCGCCTCCTTAAATTCTTCATTTTTCAGCTTTTCCTTCTCGCGTCGCTCCAATTCACGGTAGATGACTTGACCAATCTGTGATCGAACATAAAATTAAAGTTGGTTTTGGAAAAATAATATAACCTTCAACCTACATAGACATCGATGGCAGCGTACATCAGTTGATTCTCGTCCAGCGGAATGACATGCCACTTGCTCATGCGCACCTTCTTGCTTTTGTCCTGGCTTTTCTTCGCTATAAAGTTGGTCAAGCGCTCCAGACTCCAGCGACCGCCGGTCCCACAGACCTCGTTGCACCACGGGCCCAAGTCTCGGCATTTCTCGATCAACGGGTCAGCGGAAACCTCGGGAAAGTCACGCGCCAGCTTGCGTAAATCGCTAAAAATAAAAGGAGTGATTAGTAGACATATTCTTTGTATTAACATCTTATTACTTACTTCTTTATGTTCACGCCATGCAATCGCACTTTGGGATGATCGATAAGGGCCACCAGGACCGCGGGCAGTTTCTTGAGATTCGTCAGCTGGTAAATGTAGCAGCATTTCTCATCCACGCAGATCTGGATGACGGCCGACTTGCCGGGACCGGTTTGGAAGGAGAAGGGCCACTCCATGTCAAAGGCCATGGGCACTACCTCTTCCTCCTGCTTTTCCACCCATTGCCTAGTTTGAAATGGAAATGTTATATTATTCCCAACTATCTATCTTTAAGGATTTAGTTCTCAGCTTACAAAACTTCGTCGGCGGATGCGGCTATATCCTGGTTCTCCGTGTAGTACTTTATGGCACCCGTGTACTTGATAAAAGGCAGTTTCTCGGCCTTTTTGGACTTGTTGGCCTTTTCGGGCGTTCCGGCATTTTCCGGGGATGGAGGCCCATCTTCTGCCATGGATCGCGTGCTCCTTGTGACCCTGCCGCTCCTGCGCTTCGGGGGATTCTCATCCTCCGCCGCAATCTTCTCGCCTTTCTATAAATATTTTTGGTAAATTGGTAAACATTTTTTTGTATAAAATATTTACATTTTTTCTTACCGTTTCTGGGGTATCTAGATTCTTTCGCTTGGTAGCTGGTCTCCCAGGTCTTCCTGCTTTCCTTTGCTTCGGGGTATTATCCTCGCCGGTATTTTCCTTGTCCTTTAACTACAGAAGAAATAGACAAAAGTGTATAGAAAAATTGCAAATGCATTTAGGATTCTCATCTCCAAGTACAGTAAAAACAAAGAATTATACCTCTTTCGGAGTACCCAGTTTAAGTTGTTTAGTCGGCATCTTGGGAGTCTCTTTTTTAACAACCGCCTTTTCCTAAAAAATATGAAATTAAATTCAATCGTTTACCTATTTTTTTATTTTACTTACTGGATTGGCCACTTCGTTTGTTTTTGATTTAATAGGCATCTTTATTAAGTATTTGTCCATATCCGCGTTCTCTTTTCCGTTTTCTTCAATGTTTTGTTTATTAATAGGTGTAAATAAATATTGTTTTTTAAAATTTTTTGTTTTTTTTTTTTTTTTTTTTTTTTTTTTTTTTTTTTGGGTTAGTTTTTTTTTTTTTTTGTTTTTTTAAAAAAAAAATTTTTTTTTTTTTTTTTTTTTTTAATTATTAATAATTATTATTATATTATTTTTTTTTTTTTTTTTTTTGTGGTTTGTTTTTTGTTTTTTTTTTTTTTTTTTTTTTTAATTATAAAATTAATTTTTTTATATTTTTTTAAATTTTTTTTTTTTTTTTTTTTTTTTTTTTTTTATTTTTTTTTTTTTTTATTTATTATTTAATTTTTTTTTTTTTTTATTAATGATTCCCGCCAAAACTATAGTAGGGCAGCAGCTCATAAATACCAAATTTCAAGAAAATACCTTAATAGGTATTTAATTAATTTCCCGCTAGATTGCAATGCGTGGAACGTTGGAAATGGAACTTGAGCCGATTTAAATTCTTGTTGTAGTTGTAATTAAAAACCTTAAGCACTCTATGTTTAGAAATTAAATTTGTAAGCCCTGTAAGTTATTTAGAAATGCTAATATCTCCACTCGGATATCGTGTTCCAAAACAAAAGGCAGACCAGCTAGAAATAATTTAAATGGTATATTTAACATATTAAGAACGGTATTTTTTGGAGCCGGTATAATTTATCGATAACTTCGCGGTACCGCATTGGAGCCAAACCAATTTTGTTTTGTTTATATCGCGGAATCTCTTGAAATACCACTGAAAATGGCAAATGTTTCCACCCACTACATATCTGAGAAGGTAGCCCGAGTGCGTTGGCTGCCGGAGCAACTGCAGCAGAGCGAGCGCTTCGTCACCGGCAGTTGGGACATGGACAGGAACTTCGTGCGCCTCTGGAGGCTTCAGTCTAACCAATATGCCACCGCCACGGAGTCGGACAATGTGGACCAGATGCCGCGCTGCATGGACAAGGTGGCGATGGAGGACGACGTGACAGCCATGGAGTTTGTGGACAAGGATACGCTGGCCGTGAGTTGTGCCGATGGTGAGTTAGTCCTCCTCCTCTTGGGAAATCCAAGTGGATATAGTAAGACTTGCCATTAAAAATGTCTCTAACAGGTCACCTCAGCGTGTTCAACGTTCAGCGAGCCGTGGAGGAGGATCAGATGCAGCGCACGGCCAGATCCGAAAGGCTGCACTGCTTCCAGCGTAGCCAGGAGCCGGCTCCCTGCACCGACCTCTCTGTCTATGGCACGGACATTGCCACCGCCGGCGAAGATGGATGTGTTAACATCGTCTCCGTGGAAAATGTGCGCCAGGTGAAGCGCACCATCGAGGCGGACAGCATGGCGCTCTTCGCGATTTGTTACATCAGCCAGCAGGAATTGGTGACGGCCAACCGGATGGGCGTCATTCGAATGCTAGACGCGCGCGTGGCCACCGAGGCTCAACCGAAGACCACGTTCATGGTGGCCTCCCAGGATGACAAGTCCTCCAACTTTGTTTCCTCCCTTTCCACGCATCCCATGCAGCAGCACATCCTGCTCTGCGGCAGCGAAGAGGGTTCGATAACTGTGTGGGATCTGCGCAACCTCAACTATCCCGCCTCCTACCTCAGTGCCCACAAGAGTCCCATCAACGAGATCGGCTTCCATCGCAAGGATCCAAGCAAACTTTTCACCGCCGCTGAAGGCGGAGAAGTGTGGATGTGGTCGGAGAACAAGGCGCTCGGATGCGATTCAAACAAGGACGGGCATAGCCCCTGGTTGTCGGGCGATCGAGTTCGCTCCCTGGTCGATGTGGAGGGCGTGCTGAGCAACATCCGCAAGTCCGTCAACTCCTTCGATGTCCATGGAAGTCGTCTCGTCTGCGGCGGCGATTCGGAAGCCGTCTACCTAGTCGATAATATTGCCTGAAGTTTTGTAATTTCCTTTCATACATTATAGAATTTTTCAATTGTTATTCTAGCAGTTCGTTTTCATTTCTATAGTTAAGGGGAGATAACTAACTTCTTCCAATGAGTATTTAAAATCATTCAATAATATTTGGTGTATTATTTAAATTTCATATTTTATTTATAATTTTCTTTGATATACTCAAAAATTGGCTTAAATCAAAGCACCTTTCTTACATCTAAATCTAAGTTACGCTTAATATAACTACATTCGTGTATAGGTATTTATGTGTATTATGCCTTGGCAATTCCAATTTTAATATTCTCGTTTTGGGTGCTGCTGTGTTGGTTGGTCTTATGATTCGTATTTTCATATCCGACTTAAATCCTAGTTCGTTGGCTAATTTGGGATAGATTTATGCGTGTTTTCAACTACCTTATTATATCATGGATGAACTAACTTGGACTCGATATAGATTATGCTAGGCGAATATAATAAATACAGTATGTATAAGTATGTACAGTGCAGCTCTTAGGCCTACATTCGTTCGCTTCTCCGCGATCGCAATAGAAATTTTATATTTGAGCATTTTCAACTGCAGTTGGGTGAGGATTCTGGGGAGTGAGTATTATATATTCTGGTTTAGCTATGGTTTTAAATGATGTAAAAGATTTATGAGGAAACGCAATTATTTGACTACATAAAATCATATCAATTATGGCATAAATTTCCGTGGAAATCTTAAAAATGGTTTTGATTATATTGCAGCGCATATTATCTATCATCATTGTAATCCCCAGATGTTTTTGCATTTTGATTGTTCAGGGCCAGTTTCTGGTAGATACTACCTATAGGTAGGACTTGGATCATCGATCAGTATACGGTATGCCTCAGTTTCAAGACCCTAGTAGAACCGTTCGAACTTGGGCGGCTTGTTGAGTGCGCAGAAATAATACCCTGAATAGTTTTGTGTGGCTCCGGGTGGAGTGTAATCGCCGATGCTGTAGTTGCCGTAGTCGTAGTTGCCCATGTGGGCGTGGTGGTGATGGTGGTGCATGTGGTGCGGGTGCGGGTGCGGGGGGTGGTAGTGCTGGAAACCGCCTGCACTGCGTGGCTTTTGTCATGTGAGGAGGCTGTTGCCACCCCCACTGCCGCTTCCGCCGGAGGATTCGCCCCCAACTCCGGTTCCGCCATTGCTGCCATTGTTGCTGTTGTTGTTGCCGTGGACGCGCATGTGCCGATTCAGATTTCCCGACTGCGAGAACCTGTGGGGGAAGAAAAAGCAATTAACACGGTTATATGTATGTATGTACCTTCCAGGTAATGGAATGGCTTTTGGAGGCTTGAAGTCCCCAAAAATGAAACAGTTCACTTGTCTATGTTTATACCCGTTACTCGTAGAGTAAAAGGGTATATTGTATTCGTGCAAAAGTATGTAACAGGGAGAAGGAAGCGTTTCCGACCCTATAAAGTATATATATTCTTGGTCAGGGTCACTAGCCGAGTCGATATAGCCATGTCCGTCTGTCCGTCTGTCCGTCTGTCCGTCTGTCTGTCCGTATGAACGCTGAGATCTCGGAAACTATAAAAGCTAGAGGATTGGCATTTGGCATGAAGATTCTTGGAGTTCCTACGCAGCGCAAGTTTATTTCAAGAAGGTGCCACGCCCCCTCTAACGCCCACAATACTTAATATACGATTTTAAAAATTTAAATATTTCGGAAATGTAAAAATGCAGTTTTGTTGTGTTTATCAATACCTATCGAAATGTAGAAGAAATTTTTTAAATCGGACCATTCGTTAAAAAGTTATTGCTGATCAAAGTTCAAAGTTCACAGTCTCCCTCGCACTCCCTCTAGCCGAGTGACGGGTATTAGATAGTCGGGACACCAACCCGACTATAGCGTTCTCTCTTGTTTTAAAATCATAACTTGTTGTGGAAATCTAAATTTCAAAAAATTGTATTTCTTGTCCGCATGTTTTTCCATACGTTTATAGGTTTTAAAGCCGGTTTTTCGTCCGTTTGTTAAATTTAATGTAGGGCTAAAGCCCTGAAATCGTATGGGAAATCAGAGTTGTAACCCTACCTACGAGAAAACGGCCCTTAAACTTTAAAACCTACTTTTAGTTAAACAATCGGACGAGAAAATGGGTCCTAGTCTTTCCCTTTTGAATCGAATTAATTAAAGTTAACAATCAAAATTGTTCAATTTTGGTGAAATAATATTTATGAAATTGTTTTTTTTAATTGAACAACTTTTTAAAATGTAATTATGTATTTTGATTTTTTCTCTATGAAAATGCATATGTTTTATGAGTTTAAAAATGGAATTAGAAAAGCGAAATTGTAGTTAAATTCCCTGGTATATTAAGGATTTTTTTAATGAAATATTTTTATAGAATGACTAGAATGGCTTGTAAAAATTCCCTAAAAACAATTTTCGCATGGGTGAGATTTTTGGGCTGCAAATCTCCTGGAAATCCTGGACTCACCTGAGCAGGCAGAGCTTGCACTGGTAGGGCTTCTCGCCGCTGTGGATTCGCAGGTGCTTGGTGAGGGTGCTGCTGTCCGAGAAGGACTTCTTGCAGGAGGAGCAGCGGTACGGCCGCTCGCCGGAGTGGGTGCGCATGTGCGTGGTGACGCTGGAGCTCTGCGAGAACCGCCGGTCGCAGATGGGGCAGCGGAACGGCTTCTGGCCGGTGTGTGTGCGTACGTGGGCCGTCAGGTTGGCGGCCTGCGAGAAGCTCTTGTTGCAGTCGGGGCATCGGTAGGGCCGTTCGCCGGAGTGGGTCCTCAGGTGGGTCTTCAGCGTGCTGGGCCGGGCGTAGGTCTTGCCGCACAGCCGGCACAGATTGGGCTTCATCTCGCCGCCACTGCTGCCCTCGTCTCCGTCCAGATCCTCGTTGCTGTCCTCCTCATCCTCGAAGGCCGAGAGACTCAGTCCAAGGGCCGCCGCCTGGTAGCTACTGGGGCTCTTGTGTGGCGGCGTATAGCCCTGCGTGCTCACCCCCGTGGGATAGTAGCCACCCAAGGCGGAGTTGGTGGGCGGCGATGGTGACTCCTTCTCCCCGCCCACCGTCAGCGGGGGCAGGGAACCCAGGCCCGTGGGAGCCGGAGCACGGAAATCCGCCGTGAAGGAGTACGTGGCCGAGGCGGGATAGTGACCGGGGCTCAGGAGCGGTGGATATAGCACATTGACCGCTGCCGCTGCTGCCGCCGCCGAGGAGGAGTTGCTCGGCGGCGTCCAGTTCATCTGGGAGCACTGCATCGGCACTCCACCCGAATCCGCGGCCCCGTAGCCATGGTGCATGGTCATGTTCATGCTGACATTCACACTCATGCTGGGATACATGGCTGCCGCCGGCGGAGGAGGAGCTGCAGCTGTGCCCGCACTGGTCTCGTAGTAGCAGGCAGCCGAGTTGCCAGCGGAGCCACCATTACTGCCTAGTTGGTTACCACCACCACCACTGCCTTGGAGCAGCGAGTTGCCGACGTGCGATGTCTGGTTTTGGGATTGCTGCTGGTGCTGCTGGTGCTGCGAGTGCATCTGGCCATGGCTATGCGAATGGTTGTGGCTGTGCGAATTGGGCGAGATGAGCATCTGGTGGGGATGCACTGTGTAGGAGAGCGAGGCCTGGTGCGGATTGCCGGCGGCAAAGTTGTAGGAGGCGCCGCAGGGCGAGAAGGGGAACAGGCTGGGCAGCGGATCAATGTCCAGCGGCGGCAGGCCGGGAAACGTGGAGGCCATCTCGTCGGTGCTCCAGTAGCCGTGATTTCCGGAGGAGCCGCCTCCTCCAGCACCGTTGTTGCTGCTCCCGTTGCCG
This sequence comes from Drosophila prostipennis, assembly GCA_037075205.1. Lineage (NCBI taxonomy): Eukaryota > Metazoa > Arthropoda > Insecta > Diptera > Drosophilidae > Drosophila > Drosophila prostipennis. Next base: position 23,986 of record JBAMCJ010001545.1, read on the forward strand.
CTGCTCGCCGGCGGTGTGGTGCTGATCTGGATGTGGCCGCCACCGATGCCCACGCCCACGCCCACTCCAATCGTGGGATCGAAGCAGCCGCCGCAGTCGAAGTCGCTGCTGGTGAGCGAGGAGATGGGCAGGGCGGTGCTGCCCTGGCAGGATAAACAGCCGACGCAGGAAGCGGCGCACTCTTGCTGCACGAGCGGAAACGGAAATGGAAATGGAAACGGAGGCCAAGGCGAACCGGTTAGAAATTTAATCTATAAATCGTTCAATATCTAACTGGCTTATAATATTTGAGTATTGAATATTGAATAATATTGAATAGTTAAACGTTTAAAATGAAAGCAAAGGCAGTCGAAATTTTAATTAAATAAATACGTTATTTAAAACAATACCGTAAAAATAAGAAAGAAAATATTTCAAAATTTCAAACCTATACAATATCAAAATTTAAGCTGTCTTAAATAATAGTAATAAAAATCAAATACGAAAATATAATAATAATAATAATATAATAACCTGGTTCTAGAGAAAATCGGAACCTTCTAACACTTCTTGAAAAAACTGTACTACTTGAAAAGACTATTTAAAAAACACTCAAAATACCAAGTTAATATATCAGAGATTTGAGTTAATTTTAAACGGAATAGTACGGATTTAGGAACAGCTTTTCTCTGCTAAAACGCAAGCACAACCGAACGCGAGGAGATTTCCGGAGAGATTGAAGCCAAATCGAAAAAGGGATTCCAGGACTCACCTGCGGGCTGTCCAGCGCCAGGCCGAACAGGGGATTGTTGGGCACATAGCCCGTCTCTGGTTCCACAGGACCGCCGTTTGAGACATCGCACGATATGTACATAGCTCCACCCTCTTGATCTTCCAGGGAATCTGCGCAGCCAAAAGAACACACGGTTAAAATCCACTGGAAGGCTGACGGAGATGCCCGAGGGCAGCCCGTGTATCTCATGGATACGTTTTAGTTCCGTGACAACCACTGTGCCGTTGGCTCCGCCCATCGGGCGACACAAACACACACACGAAACGAGAGACCGCCATTTGCTTTGCTCTCTCGTCTCGCGTTTTCGTATCTGTGCTCCTGCATATCTGAGCAGAACTGCTTCTGTGTGCCCACTTTACTCACCCAGAATTATGTTCAGGAGTTTGGAACCCTTATATAACAATCCCATGACATGACTCCAGTTCTGGAACGTTTGGGTTCAGCGGTAGTGGCTTTGTTTCTGCTTTTTCTACGCTTCATCTTGATGCGTTAATTTCCAACTGCAAGGCGAGGATAGAACATTATTGGTAAATACTTTTCCGTTTCGATTAAGTTCACTTGGGTTAACGTTAACCGAGGATTTTATATGGATATTTATCATTTAAGTACACTCCGAAAATAAAATATGGTTCACAAATTAATATACTCAAATAAGGTTTTTAAGTTTTTGTAATTTATTTCAGCAACATTAAAAGATTAAACCGATCTGAAGTAAAGCCTAACAAAGCCAAGGTCCTTGTAATGAATATAAGCCGTAGAAAGCTTGGTGTGTATTCAGTAATATATTTACTAAACTTAAGATGAAGTTGTCATGCCAAAACAGGTAAACATGTAGTCCAAATGAGCCAAGCTCACCTTAGGTAATTTTGTTTAGGACACATATACGAAAGTATGAGCTAAAAGTTTTTAATTTTATTCCAGAATAAAACAGAAAATAAAAACCACACTTTTTTACACTTTGTAAAACTCAAAACAAAATAATCGAAATTGACAACCATTTTTCTCAGGAGAAAATGAATTTAGTCTACCGATTTGTATCTTACTCAAAAGATACCAAAGATATTTCCGAAAAATCTTTTTTTCACTGATTTTGCTTGAACTTATAGATGTTTTGAAATTAAATTGGGCCTTTTGTTAACTTTAATCCAATTTAATTTTTCCTTTACCAATTTTTTTGAAAGTTTTTTTTACTATTGATTTGAATTCTACATATTTCAATAAGGTTTTAAATTAAATTTTTCCTTTACCAATTTTTTTGAAAGTTTTTTTTTCTGTACTGACTTGAATTAAAATGTAGCTTCATTTTTCGATATTTTGGAAGTTTAAAAAACACAAACATTGAAATTTTTAATTTTTATAATTCGTTTTTTTCTGATTAAGCCTATTTTTGATTAACTAAGCCTAAGCTATTTTTTAAGATTCTTTGGGGATATGGCAATTATTTAATTAGTCATATCGAGTAAAGAGATCTACTTTAATCAATGTTTTTTTGTGACTAATTTTAAATATCCACCATGGATATGAGAAATCGTATTGTGGGATTTGATCGTTATTTCCGTTTATTGTTCACCATCGCATACTTAAACATTTTCGCACCTTCTAAATATATTCACAAATTGCATGATCTAAAGAACACCAATAGGATTTGGAAACTTAAGCTCGCTTATCAAATTTTTCTTTATTTCACTTTTTTCTTGAAGAATTTATATTTTTGGTTCTCGACGCGGCAGTAATTTCACACGATCGTTGTTCACCGATTAGATTCTCTTCGTAGTTAGAATGTGGAGCCGTTGTGCTGAGTTTTGAGTTTTCGATTTGAGTGCGGGGCAAGAAGCGACTTTTGGCGAGGAGCATAAGACGGCGACTAATTGTCAGTTTCAGTTCGAGGCACCTCGGCCCAATATCGACTCGATATGTCAGTCGAGGCAGAGCGGCAGCAAAGCGACAACCACAGAGGAAGAAGCGGGGCGCAAAAAAAAATACTCACTTAATTATAAACAAGCGACAAAAGGGCGCAAAAGACAACGGCAGCAGCAATGTGGCAACAACAATCTCGCTCGCACTCACACTTATTGTCGGATATAATGACACAAGTACAAGTACCCAGCACTACACACTCGAGACCCTTGCCCAAAGCACCCCCTCTCGGCACCATAAAATCCCATCCATACCGAACCATCCTATATCCCATGCCATGCCCACTCCACAGCCATCCATCCATCCATCCACCACCACAACAACGTTGCCGTCATCGTTGTCGGCCAACCAATGCGCTCCGTCTACCGGCTTTTGCGGCTACTACCCCTCTGCCGGTTCCACATCCAAATCCACATCCCCTCCTCCACCGCCGCCGATCCCGCCCAGTCCGAGTTTCAGGCCCATTCATACGTGGCCAGCAACATCGGCAGCAGTTTTCAGTAGTTTTTATTTGTCACCCAATATCTTTACAGCTCGACACCAGATACCAGCGAGACAGGGAGAAAAAAGGGTAATTGCACTTAAAAAATGCTAAGATCCCTTGTAATATTTGCTCTAGAATGTGGAAAAATTAAGAGAGCTAAGTTAAAAGATTAAGAACTATTTGGTAACTTTTATAAATATTGAAGAATCCCTCCTAAGAGTTAATAACAAGTTAGAAAAACCTCTAGTTAAAAAGGGAAAAGGATATTATCTTGTGAGCTTATATTTTGAGCTAAATATATTATATTTTGGTAACATTTTTAAATATTAAAGAACCCTCCTAAGAGTTAATAACAAGTTAGACAAAATCTAGTAAAAAAGGGAGGAGGATGTTTTCTTGAGAGCTTATATTTTAGGCTAAATATACTATCTTATTTTCAAGAAGCGTAAATAAATATAATCTTGCAAAAAATGATCATTTGCCAATGCTAATGTCTTTTATATTCACTTAATTAATAAATATTTTAAAAAAGAATTTCTATATTATTGTCGGTACAAGAATCATAATAAATATATCCTTGCAAAAAATGATCATTTGCCAATGCTAATGTCTTTTATATTCACTTAATTAATAAATATTTAAAAAATTATTGTCGGTACAATTTTTCTGTCAGTGCAAGGGTTATCCGAGGGCGGGTTAGGGGGTAGTTGGTATGGACTTGCCAACCATTGATCGTCTTCGTCGGCATTCTGCTTCCTTCGCTCCATTGTTTTGTGGTTAAGTGAGGCAGTCCGTCGGCGAAGTCGGCAACTCCCTGCTTCTGCTTCTGTAACTTGTATCTTTGTATCTGCCCGTGTGTATCTGCTTCTGTTGCTTGTATCTTTGTATCTCCTAGCTGCTAATTCTCAGTTGTAGCTGGGCCAATGACGACTGTCTATCGATCGATGCTCTTGTCGCCGGGCCGACAATTGTGAATAGTTTGAATGTTATTTGATAGTTCGATTTGTGGTTGCAGCAGAAAAGCAGCAGGGAATAAATCACAAATGCAGATGAAAAGGCAAAGGGAAATTGTGAAACATTTGTCATTCCATTTGTCTGATCCAGATATTTGTAGCTTAGAAGATATATTTCGATGTTAAGCCCAATTCAAAGCGATCCCCATCGAATGGCAAAAGGTTCACACGCCCGAAAATGAATTCGCCAATTGGCAAAATCAGTTGAGTGCAAGGGCTTGCAGTATATCGATCTATATATCCCCCATATCACCTTACCTTATCGATGGGAATTTCAGGTCAAACCCAGCCAGCGTCGTGTGTGTTAAAATCAGATCCACAGTCTGATCAGATCCGAACCAGTTTCATTTCATTTTTTTATGTTTCGGTGTCGGTTTCATGTCAACAACTTGGCTAAGGACATGAGCCTGTCTCTGCTGCCGATTGTCAGAACGGATTAGGATCCGCTCCTTGAGGTAGCTGAGGTAGCCGAGTCAATCCAGGCGGTATTTGAGGTATCAATAACAATTAGAGCGATCCCTCAGGTGTGTTCAGGTGTCAGCTGATCAAACTCCTTTCCCCCCGATTGACCGCAAAAACTAATGAATCCGTGAATTTGCTACAAATTAAGCCGCAGGATAAATAGTTTCGAGCAGCCTCGCCGAAGGACCTGTTATCACACCAGCCCATCAACCACCTTATCGCCGCACGTGGATTTGTTTGCTCCGCGGCTCATCGGTAGCTTCTGTTTGTTTTGCGTATTTCACTTGGCAAACAACGGCAGGACATGATCCTGTTGACTGCCCATCCCACCCCCGAGATTGCCATGTTGCCACCAGCAACGCAAATTTCTCTCAATTTCATTCTACGAGTATATTTCTATTCTGTTCTTTTTGGTTCGTTTCATTTCTTTCGCCTTCTGTATTTTGCCGCTCTGTATTCCGTTGTGTATTGGCGAGGCTTCAAAAATCAATGAAATACTTTTCGGGCGGCACTGATGGGGCTTCTCCTGGTTTTGGCTGCGCTTTGCTTTTTATGCTGCCACTCAAGTCATTCAACATGTTAATGCCATTCGGTCATATTAGATGCCAAGCCGGCTAAAATGAGCTAAGCCAACTTGGGTCAAAGCAGGGAAGAGTCTAGCAATTGATGGAAATTTGATTCACATATCTGTGATGCTTTTTTAAGTATTGAAAATAAGTTAATTAAATGAATTAACATTTTTGTTTTCCTTTAGGTAAATCCATAGTATAAACTTTGATTTTACTGAAAAGTAACGAACCTCTAAACTTCTAACTTAAGTAATAATGTGAAGTAGGTACAGGTTAATTGTCAAACAGTCCCCAACCACAAAAATGGTCAATTCTACCAATTAAATAGGTGTGTGTCTTTGCTAATTGTATGTATTTCTTTTTGATTGGTAGAATTCACAATTTTTGTGGTTAAGGACTGTTTGACAATTAACTTGGTTAATTTTACCAAGTTTCTTTTTGTGTGTAGATACTGAACACTTTTTTTGAAATAAATCGGAACCCTTTATTCAAGCTTAAAATATTAAGAGATAAATATGATGTTTTGCAAACCCTTTTGACATTTCTACATCTTCCAAACACCGAGCTAAATTTTTCATTTTTGTATTCCAGCGAATATTTTTTCCAGAATAATATAATAGCATTCTTCCAAGTTTTTATACCCGTTACTCGTAGAGTAAAAGGGTATATTGTATTCGTGCAAAAGTATGTAACAGCTAGAAGGAAGCTTTTCCGACCCCATAAAGTATATATATTCTTGATCAGGATCACTAGCCGAGTCGATCTAGCCATGTCTGTCTGTCCGTCTGTCCGTCTGTCCGTCTGTCCGTCTGTCTGTCCGTATGAACGCTGAGATCTCGGAAACTATAAAAGCTAGAAGATTGACATTTTGCATGCAGATTCTAGGAGTTCCTACGCAGCGCAAGTTTGTTTCAAAAAGGTGCCACGACCCCTTTAACGCCCAAAATCGCTTATATACGATTTTAAAAATTTAAATATTTCGGAAAAGTAGAAATGCAGTTTTGTTGTGTTTATCAATACCTATCGAAACGTAGAAGAAATTTTTTCAAATCGGACCATTCGTTTAAAAGTTATGACCTGATCAAAGTTTTAGATGAGTAACGGGTCTATGATAGTCGTGGCACCCGACTATAGCGTTCTCTCTTGTTTTAGATGAGTCGGAACCCTAGATTCAAGCTTAATATCGAGTTTTTAGCAAGCTTTTACCGAACATACTTTCAAGCAATTGAAGTATTGAAGGAAAAATATTATGTTTTGCAAATTTTTGTATAGTTTTCGGAACACCGAGCTAAGTTCTCCATTTTTGTACTACAGCGAATATTTTTTACAGAATAATATAATAGTATTCCTTCTAGTATTTATTAAAAGTCCTTTTAGTTGTTAATAAAATCCCCTCTGAACGTATCCACAACTGCTGTCGAATATATGGTTTCTATGATATGCCATGACTTTTAGTGGGAATTGTAAAGTTCTGGAAATGGAGTTTTCGAGACATCTGTGAGTGCAATTGGGCCGACAGCCCACGCCCCCGCTGGAAGGGAATGGAATGGAGTGGAGTGGAGGGTATCGATGACCGCGTGACAGGCGCAGCCGTTGCCAGTTGACATTTGCCGGACAGGATGGATGAGAAGGACGAACTGGAGTCCTGACAGCTGGACGAGCCGGGATCGGGACTGTCGCATAACCATAACCCACTTCTTATTAAAAACCTAAGCCAGCTTATTAAATGCCCGCGACTTATTACAAACCCTCGAGGAGCAGTCCAAGGACTCCCCCAGAAAAGGAGGCAGCTACTTGAATTACAGCTGAACTTGGCCACAACAATGTCCTTTCGTCCTTTCGGCTGTGAGTACACTTGAGTGGAGCGCGCCAAATTAAATTTGTAAGGCGATACTTTCGTTTCGGAATAACAAAAAGAGGGAGCACAAACAGAAGGGTTCGCCACTGAAATGTCCTTATCAATGGAGTTGCCATCCTTAAGGACTGCAACAAACCAATGCAGCAATAAAAACTCACTCGATTGTTTGTTTTTTATTAGGGAATCACTTCCGCAAACAAATGCTGCGAGAAGATCCATTAAGTTTCTCACAGTAGCATTTTAAGGGCATCGAAGGGGCGTTTTGTCCCTCAATTATCTGCGGTGCCGCACGCTCCGTTATCTGTAATGCCATTTTGGCGAACCGCAAATGATTATCCCGAAATCCTTTGGATAAATATTAAATTTCAATTACGCCATTTAACATATTATTAGCCACCGATCGGCACTATCATCATTGAGCAGGTCACGTGGCCACCGGAGAGCTGATAATAATCTGCCCAAAAGCGAACAACCGCAACCCTCTTTTCGCCGCTCGCACAAAAGTGGTGACAACCAGCAGAGGATGCGACTGCAATTTTATCAGATTATAATTATACATGTCGGTGTGAGAATCCCCTGGGAGTCCGAGTCCTCGCAGCCTTCCTCCCTCCCCTCTCACTCCCTTCAACAGGTGAGAGAGCCTGGCGAAATTTTGTGTGAGAATTTTTTGGCTTTCCCCGCTTTCGGCTGCCTTCCCCATGTGTATCGGGTTTCTTTACCCGATTGGCGCTGTGATTTCTCGTTCTCGACAATTCTCATGAAGCGTAATTGAAACGTTGCATACAGGATGACTATCTGATGAATGTAATAATATGATATACTAAATTGTGTAAAACATTCACTATTTTTAAATTTTACAAAGTTTTATTTATTGAGATGAAAAACTTAAGCTACATTAAACTCCCCCTTAATAACAAGAAAAGCAAATCAGTTAATGGGCCCTTTATAACCATCTAGATCTTGGGTTCCTGGGGCGTGAGCTTGACGATCTTCAGGGACTCCTCCCAGATCTTCAAGCCCTTCTCCTCGTCGAGGGCGGCGGCATTGAGGGTGGCCTCCTTGCAGTCCATATAGTATTTGCCCGAGACATTGGCCACCTCATCGGATGTGGCCAAGTAGATGGTGGTCTGGGCACCGGCCTTGGTGGTCTTGAAGAATCCCTTGGTGATGGCCATCATCGGCAGGTTGAGCGGGAAGGGGATATTGCGCCAGATGCCCGAATCGATCATGCCGGGATGCAGGAAGTTCACGGTCACCCTGGTGCCCTCCAGCCGCTTGGCCAGCTCCCGGGCGAAGTAGATGTTGGCAAACTTGGACACATAGTACAGGTAGGCAGCCGGGAAGGTGCCGATGGGGTTCAGCTTGGCCAGGTTGACCGACGACAGGCGGTACAGCTCCGATGCCACGATCACAATGCGCGCCGGAGCGCTCTTCTTCAGCACATCGATGAGCAAGTGCGTCAGCAGGAAGGGACCATAGTGATTGGTGGCCATGGTCAGCTCCACGCCGTCCTCGCTCGTCTGTCCGCGGAAGGCCAAGGCCATGCCGGCATTGTGGATCAGCACATCGATCTTGGGCTCGGTCTTCACAATGTCAGCGGCGAACTCGCGGACGGACTTCTGGGAACCCAGGTCCAGTTTCTTAACCAGGATCTTGCTGTTGTTGGTCTCCTTGACGATCTCATCTGTTGATTGGAACATACGTTAGTAACTAGACAGTTTAATTTTTAAGAAAATATAAATATAATATAATTGGTTAAAAAAGTGATCAATGAATGAATACAATCTATAACATTTTATTAAATAATTTAAAAATGTTTTTTTATTAGAGATCATATTTATTAGGAAGATCTAGTTCTTATCAATGCGTTATGAGATTTATAGATTTACTGTAAACCACTCACCCTTAACGGCATTGGCAGTCTCCAGGTTCCTGCAGGCCATAATAATGCGGGCTCCTCGTCCTGCCAGATCCTTGGCCGTCTCCTTGCCAATTCCGCTGTTAGCGCCAGTGATGATAACTGTCTTGCCCTCCATCTTAGTCTGTAATCAAGGTCAGAGGTTAATCAGTTGATTGGAGGCTGGGATTAAAAATGACAAGGTCTTGGGCGGTTCGGAAATGTGTTTACAATAGCAATTAGTGGGCACTTGGTCACAGTAGTCTTGGTCACACTTGGTACAGTAGTAATCGCAGTTCGTCTGGAACAGAAGGTATCTTAGTTTCCATACCCATTAACGGGGCTCTTAATTGCCGTCCGAGAGCTAAGAGCTTTCTGTGAATCACAGGTAAGCGATCGCATTGCCCAGATCGTAACTGAGATACTAAAGCTTAGATGTTTTGTGGGATCTAGACAATGCACGGTCAGGTGGTAACCGTATATCACAGATGTGACGTACCGCATCTCTCGGAGGGTATCTAATTAAATCTGTAATTAAGTCGACGCGTCATAACTGACCAATGTAATAACAAGATCGAGCCGCGTTTTACGATCTGTGATATTATAGTAATTAGATTTTCATATTTGGAATGTAGACAGACTGCGGAACTTTTTAATTTATTGGGGGTTTTTCCAGATATTATTAGGTTTTCCTAGGCTTTAGATATTTCAATTAGGATTACTATTTTATTATTCTCATTATTTAAATGTTTTTATGTATACTAATGATCCTAACCTAAGGGTGAACTTGGCTCCCTGACCAACTTATGCCTATAAATAGCCCCCAACTTTGAATGAGTTCCACTGTCTCTAAGAGGTAAGCAATATAATTTGTATTATTTATATTTTTATGACGACTCTATCTATACGATCTGAAAAGAATTCTAGGCGGAAGTGGGTAAAGCAGGCTAAAGAAGGGGAGAATTATTCGAGTCGTGTAGCGATTTTGGCGATGGGGACTGCATTGGGTTTCATGGTTACTGGGATTGGATTTTGGCGATTGGGAGAGGTTCATTCGTTACCTCGGTGAAACATCGTCCCGCCGTGATTCGCAGATAGAACCGAATGCTCATCAGAGTGGCCACTACGGCGGCCGAAAATGTCATGAGGAAGATGTCGCGAACATAGTGCTCGGTTGGCAGCCAACCGAAGATGAAACCCATCCTACAAATATTGCGAGGTGTGTATACTACATATTGAATATATATTCGTGTCAAACATGCAAATCAGATTATATAATGTGCGAGGCAGCGAAGGCCAGACGATTGTCTTAGGGCCAAGCGAAACGAGTTTGGTTTTGGGTTTTGAGGTTTGAGTTTTTGGGTTATCGGTCAGTCGGCGGAGGTTTTCATAACTCAAATCGTTTATCAGCGACTGTCAAAAAATCGATTTTGGGAACTGTTGTGAAAACTTACACTTTCACTTTCACACATGTGCGTAATTATGGCTTATTATGATGAAACGCCGAAAGAAAAAACACACAACAAAGTTCATTGGCAGCCGAAAAGAAAGAAGGTTGAAAAAGAAAGAAAGTCTGAAGTTTCATGTAGTTTTAAGTTTTGAGTTTCTGGTTTTTTCATTTCTTTTCAGCTTTTCTTTTGTTTTGCCGTCCACGTCACGAAGATTTCCGACTCCGAAGACTGGCTCTGGTTACGCTTGCATGCACCTCTTAAGAACTGCCCCCGATCTTCCCCGAAGAACCCCGCCCTAAAGTGCAGTCTCAAAAAGATCTATATAGGAAAGTCTAGATCTGACCCGTTTTCGGCTTCTGTTGGCTTATTGTTGCCAAAGATAAAGACTAGTTTTTAGTGCACACTCACCTGTTTTTTGGCTCTTGGCTGATCTGTAATTTATTGCAACTGCTGGGGGCCTGCACTTTGGACTATCTGCGGAACGAATCGGAATTGGAAGATCCAAAAGCTAGTGCCACAACCTTCGCCTTGAACGACTGTGCGGAGACTGAAATCCGAATTCCGATTATAAAGCCGAGGCTGCGGAGAATGCGCGATCGTCTCCACTGGTTTGGTATTGCCATAGTCGCGGTGATTTTGTTATTTCAGTTATAGCCATGGTAACAGGTTAGCCGCTTTCTTGGCTCCTCTTCGGGCCCGTTTTCAGGAAAGAGCGAAGCAAAGAGGGAGAAAAACTAGTTACCAGCAATAAGAGAAAGATCTGGGGGAGTGGGTTTCAAGAAAGCGGGTCTGGAAAAGCCACCTGTCGGGAGCTTCACAAGGCCTTCCAAGCAGTGAGCTTCGAATTATGATTAAAACAAGAGAAAACGCTATAGTCGGGTTGGTGTCCCGACTATCTAATACCCGTCACTCGGCTAAAGGGAGTGCGAGGGAGATGGATATATGAACTTTGATGAGCCATAACTTTTTAACAAATGGTCCGATTTAAAAAATTTCTTCTACATTTCGATAGGTATTGATAAGCACAACAAAACTGCATTTTTACTTTTCCGAAATATTTAAATTTTTAAAATCGTGTATAAGCTATTGTGGGCGTTAGAGGGGGCGTGGCATCTTCTGGAAATAAACTTGCGCTGCGTAGGAACTCCAAGAATCTTCATGCCAAATACCAATCCTCTAGCTTTTATAGTTCCCGAGATCTCAGCGTTCATACGGACGGACAGACAGACATGGCTAGATCGACTCGGCTAGTGATCCTGATCAAGAATATATATACTTTATGGGGTCGGAAATGCTTTCTTCTAGCTGTTACATACTTTTGCACGAATACAATATACCCTTTTACTCTACGAGTAACGGGTATAATTACATTTTATAATAGCCAAAAAGATGATTACTGCCTGAGAAACTTAATAAAATCGCGAAAAGGGGGAAACGATTGAGCTAATAGAAAACATATGCAACAAGAGAGAACGCTATAGTCGGGTTGGTGTCCCGACTATCTAATACCCGTCACTCGGCTAAAGGCAGTGCGAGGGAGATGGTTATATCTCCATCTCCCTCGCACTGCCTTTAGCCGAGTGACTGACTTTGATCAGCAATAACTTTTTAACGAATGGTCCGATTTAAAAAATTTCTTCTACATTTCGATAGGTATTGATAAACACAACAAAACTGCATTTTTACATTTCCGAAATATTTAAATTTTTAAAATCGTATATAAGCGATTGTGGGCGTTAGAGGGGGCGTGGCACCTTCTTGGAATAAACTTGCGCTGCGTAGGAACTCCAAGAATCCTCATGCCAAATACCAATCCTGTAGCTTTTATAGTTTCCGAGATCTCAGCGTTCATACAGACAGACAGACAGACGGACAGACGGACAGACGGACATGGCTATATCGACTCGGCTAGTGACCCTGACCAAGAATATATATACTTTATAGGGTCGGAAACGCTTCCTTCTCCCTGTTACATACTTTTGCACGAATACAATATACCCTTTTACTCTACGAGTAACGGGTATAATAAGAGCTGTTATAATTTTAATAAATTAAGTGTAATTAAACTTTAAAATTAATAAAAACGAACTGTTTTACTGTTTTTTCAATAAATCCACAATATTGAATTTGTATTTCATTTTATTATGCAGATGACATATGATTAAGTACAATATAGAAAGCTCAACAAATCTAGTAAAAGCTTAGCCTAAGCTAAGTTCTAGTTCGTTGCTTGAGTCCTGCGAATTTTTATTTAAGTCAGATAATTCCTCGAGAGTTATCGCACAAATAAGGTTCCATTAAATGCAAGCAATAAGTATATTATACATCAAAACATATTTACATTTGGTTTCAAAGACACAAGTTAGTTAAAAATCGTAAGATAAAATGTTTCTACTTTTCGATGCTGTTTTCCCTGCGTGGTCTTTGGTTCTCCGGTTCCGCATCCAAGTGCTTGGTCAAGGTATTGTACCACTCGTTCATGTGGCTGGAGATGATGTTTATGAAGCGAGAGACCTTCGTTTTCACAGTGCTTACGAGGCTTTCGGAGAGTTTGGTTAGACTGTGATCTTTACCCGAAGTCTGTGTCCTGCTGCTAATCTTCATGATCTTTGACTCCTTCTCCTCCTTGGGCTTTTCCGAGCTCCTATCCACCTTGTACTCGTAAAAGGTGTACTTCCCCAGGGGCAGCATCTCATCGCGATCCGCCTTGTCTATGGCATTGGAGGGCAGTTCATCCAGGGAATTGGTAAGCGGTATGGCTCGACGCCTTCTCATCGCTGGAAGATCCCACCAGGAAGTGATACCTTCATCCGCCGTCTTCTGGGGTAATTTCTGATGCAGAGCAGGGGCTGATTTCTTTGCTCCAAAAATGTCCTGCGTGAGGGATTTCTTCCCGGAACTTTCCGAACTCTCTCGCATGCCCTCGTCCCCCAGGGAGAACTCGTGCTCATGCTCGTTGATGTGGCTGAGGAAATGCTTTCCCAGCTCTTGCTGAGCCTGCAGAAAATCATTGGCCACATGACCTATCTTGGAGTGCCGTCTCCTGGCACTCGGTACCGGTTCCACCACATCCTCTTCGGGTTCTTCAACAGCTTTGGATTTAATCGAAGCACTCTTGGCCATGGTAGCCTTGCTGGAAAAGGGTTCCGGAAAGAGCAGGGAGTTCAGGGTGGCGCCCAGATTCAATCGCTTGCTCGGCTTGGAAGCCGGCAGAGCCTCGAAGAATTCCGTGGGCAGTAGACGCAGCTTAGCACGTCCCTCCGATTGCTCCGGTTCCTGTTCCGGTTCATCCTCCCTTTCCGCCACCCTTTGAATGATCTTCAGCTGGTTCTTGACTTTGGTTCGACGTTTCTTGGGGACCTCCTGTTCAGCTTCCTGCTCCTGCTCCTCGCCATCCACACTCTCGATATGCTTCAGATGCACATCACCCTCCGGCAGTCGTGTGTAGGTGGGTGTTTCCTCGGATTTCTCACCGATCCGCTTGAAGAACTTCTCCTCATCGAACTCGTCGAAGTCGAAAAGAGGCTTGTTCTTCCTCTCGGGCTTACGGATCTCGGTAATCTTCTTGGTCAAGGCGGTTTTCTTGCCCTGACGATTGTAGAAGAAGGGTCCCGAATAGCTGGAAGTGCTGCGCTTGGACCTCTTCTTGTCCATATCGCGGGTTTGCTCGAGAACCTGATACAACCAGGCCAAGGCTTTATGGGGTTTTACCGACTGCGACTTGGACTTGTCCTTGTCATCGCCCACATCCCGCTTCGCTGGAACGTCGTCCTTGAAATGCTGCAGCAGGCGATCGAGAAGGGTCTCTGGAGTTTCCTACCTTATCGATTACAAAGCGTCGATTGCGATTGATGGAACTCTGCACCGATCCCCTGGCCACCGCCGTCTCCTCGATCAGCCGCTGGAGCAACCGATCGGCGGAGCTGTAGCGGGAGGAACGACGCTTCTCCTTGGAGGAGGAAGACTCCCCACTCGAATCGCCCGCCTCGATCTCCGTGAACTGGCAGTGCTCCAGATTGACATCGGGCAGAACCCAGAAGCTCACCGACATGCTGGGCGTGACCAGTTGCAGGGGCTTAGTGGGATCAATGGGCTTGATCAGGGGACGCAGTGTGGTGTTCAGATGCAAACGCACATTATTTAGCTGCACCCTTTGCTCCAGACCGGTGAGCACATACTGCCAGATCTCACTGCTGCTCAGGGAACTCTTCACCGTAATCGTGGTGGGCTGCTCCTCCGTGTTGACCACCATGAAAGCCAATCCTCCGGACACGGCATTCGCACAGTGGGTATACAGCTTGTTGCTGGGGGCAAAGACACTCAGAGGTCTAGCCGGAAACACCCGCGAACCCATGACCTTCTTGAACAGCGCAGTCACGTACAGACCGAAGTTGGGTCGCTCGAAGTCCAACAGGTTCATTCGCTTGAAGATCACATCGAAGCCACTGGTGGCCGCATCGCCCATGGTCTGGGCCCATCGCAGGGCATCCGTGGTCTCGTCGCCCACCAATCGCTGCGACGATCGCTCCTCCGGCAGGGTTAGCCACAAGGGAACCCGCTGTTGCTGAAGGATTCGCAGGGCAGGGTCGCTGTCGTACAGGTAGCTACCCAAACTGGACTTGGGTAGCATGTTTGCGGGTCTAAAATAAAGAAAAGTTGTACAGTGAATTTTAAAGGATGAATAGGATGAATACTCACTGTGTCCACCCGAAGGCCGTATTCAGATCCTTGGACATATCCACGTATCTCTTGGTCTCGTCGGCACTGCTTCCCGCCGAGATGTCCGCCCCCATCAGCCGCCAATCGTCCACATAGGGCTTGAAAGTATCCGTCATCAGCTTGAGCGTTCGCAGCTCCTGGACGTAATCCTTGGCCCTCGAGGTGCCGAAATCCGTGCCCAGCTGCCAGATGCAGTCGGTGATGCCCACCATGTAGGAGGTGTTCAGGATCTTGAGCGTGTGCATGGAGTCCCACTCATCGGGGGCATATGGAACGGGAATGATCATGGTCCAGTTGACGGCCCTTCGAATTGAATTAATTTATTTTAATCGGAGGAAAATGAGGAGGCCAAATCATCGACTTACTGCGTCCATCGATTGAAGCCCTTCCAAATAATCTTGGTGGGATTTCGCAGCCTACTCGGCGCATTGCTGGCGAAATAGAAATCGCCCACGAACTTGATGTGCGCATCTCCCAGCAGATTGGCCAAATTGGTAACCGCCTTGCGATTCTTACCATCCAATGCATCGTACAGGTCCTCCGGCCGGACGGCAAAGCTCACAAACTTTTCATTGACATCGTTATAAGGACGATTCACATGGAGCTGAACCAGGGTATCAGCCCAGCACACAGCCACCAGGCCCAAGAGAACCAGAGACAAGTACCACATTTTGTAATCCACAGTTAGAGAGACGGATTGATAGACTGGAGACCTGCCCGTTGCTCGATGGCTCCACAACTGACCGGAGTTCTAGAATGACGCCCTCTAAATAAACTCCCCGGCCGAGCACTTCCAACCAATTTTGCTGCCCTCCGCAATAATTTTCCGCTGAGCGCTGCCCTCAATGCATTTGGAATGACCTTTTTGCGCTGCACCACCGACGTAACCCAAACCCACACGAAAGTGGGCCGTGGGTCGGAATGCTGCGTTTATCAATGAACCATGAGCTGACCCACTGAGGTTGGGGTTAGACTGCAGAGGCCATATGCTAAGGCATCCTAGCTCACGGTCACGGTTTGTTAGAAGTGGAGAACGTACAACTAGCAAGGTGACCCATGGAAGTTTAAAGTTGCGGTGACTTCTTTTAAAATTTATTTACCAACTGCTCTTAAAAGTAAACTCCTCTTTCTATTGGGTATTTTTCAGCTTTTACTTTACTTAGTTATCAATTTGAACAAATTACGATAAGGAATGATAATAACTACCTATAGAGAATAATAAACTTATTTTCCCATAACAAGTTTAAATATTTTGATTAATGTCAAGAAAACTTTTTTAAATTTGAAGAGTGCCCTCTATAATATATCGATTTCGGAGTTAGTGCTATCGATTGCTATCGAAATCGACATATTGCTCGTTGCTCAACACTAATTCCGCCATTTTGAATTTACTTCCGCCAGAAATTCCGACGAGCTTAGGAATATTATAAAAAAGGGCAAATATAAGTAAAATTGAGCACCGCAAACTACCAAAACAATGACTTTCGACGACGAGAAGAAGAAGAACATTGGAGGTGCGCCCCAACCTGCAGAGGGCCCGGGCCCGGGAGTGATCGCTTGTATGGAGCAGGACCTTATTAAATTGGTAAGTCACGAAGTCCTTGCAATATCTTGTTTAAACTAACATTGATTTTTAATACAGCGTGCCGAAAATACTCGCCGGGCAGCACGGATCGCAGATATGAAGAAACAGATGAATGTACTCATGGCCATGAAGTACGGCGCTTTGTGCTACTTGACACATGTCAAGACAGGTCAGAGCCTGCAGTCCGAAATCCGAACAATGAGTTCAAAGAACGCTAAGATTATAGAGAATCTGAAGAAGCTGATCGATGTTAAGAATAAAATGGATCGTGCCTGCGATGATCACTACAAGAAGATCCTCGAGGCAAAGGAGTCTCTGACGAAGCAGAGTCGCTATGACGAATTCACCGCAATGGTATGTGGGGTGCTCCCGAGGCCTAGGGACTATAGATAAGCATCTTGCAATTCTTTTATGCTTTTACAATTACATTTGTAAAACTAAATTCAATTAATATTTCCCATTCCCCGTGGAAAACATTTCCCATAAGTTGTATTCATAATAAAACTCATATCTTCATGTTTCCATTATCTTGTATATAGAATTTTCCCACTTCATAAAATTAATTTAATCCAAAATTCTTACTGTTTCAGCCATACCAGGAACTGAAGAAAGCCATTGCAGAGGTGTCGAAGAAAGTGGCCAAAATACGTGAAGAAACGTCTGCGAAAGCCGAGGAGCTTTTGATTAAAAAGAAGTCATTCTTGGCTACCAAACAGTCCTTGCTTGCTGAAATCCGTGCTCTAGCACACGTCGAACGGGATGCCATGTAAGTAACTACAATAATTTACAACCTAGGTTATTAAGTAAAATAAAAAAAATAATAATTTATTTAAACTGATTTAAAAACCTATAAAAAACATTTTTGTTGGTCGAGGTTGTCCTTAGTTAGACCCCTAGTGAATGAATTGTCTATAACATACTTAAACAAATATTTTATGTTCCTAACAGCGAATTAATCGAAGACCTTAAATCGGAAATTTCCATCCAGACCTCGGTCAAAAAACTCAAAAATGTCTAATGTAGACAACATCAACATATAAAGAAGATGCCAAACGTGTAATATTCGATTTGGCTTACTAACTTAAAAATGCAGATTTAATTTATCTTCGATTATAAAATATACCCGCAACTTGAAATTAATTGGGATAACAACTTGAAAAGATATTTTTTCCGTTTGTAAAAGCTTTAATAAATAAAGTATACTCAGTTATTTTGAAATGCTTCTTTATTTAACTTTCTTAAATATATGGGACCCACCCGTTAAGGCTTTCCCATGTGCTTCTAATCATCTTCGACTACGATCAAGATGTCTCTGAAGCAGAAAGGTGTGAACGGATAGCCGTTGCCCACGTAGAACTTGCTCATAAACTCCACCCAGTGCAGACGCAAAGTGTGCAGGAAGGCGGACAGACCCTCCATCATCACCATGATGGCGATAGTGAAGAACTCCCAAACGGCAAAGATGAAGAACAGCCCAATGGCGCCCACATAGCCGTTCATCTGCAGTCCCATCGCCAGCACCATGGTCCACAGCACCTCCGAGAGCTCTGAAACAAGATCTCCAATTAGTAGTGGATCGATTGTGGAATCGTTAGACTCTTACGGGCATGGGCCAAGGACAAGGCCCAGAGACGCAGATAGGACGCCGTGTGCGAGATGGTACTTAAGATATACTCGATTGTGTGGATGGCCTGGTGGATCCAGATTTCGCTCATCGGCTCGTCGTCCTCCTCGTCGTGTCCGCCCGACTCGTGAGCTTCGGCTACCTCCGTAATGATAATCTCCTTGCCAGTGGTAACCTCGATCTTCTCCACGATCTCGTCAACCTCCACAACTGGGCCAGCGGGCTAAGAGGTAGAAGTTCTATCAAATATTTTACAATATAAAATATCCCTATCCCAAAATCTCACCCTGTTGCGGCGCTGGTACTTAATATACAGAGGCTTTCCAAGCAGTATCCACGGTATGCAGAGAAGGGCCACCACTAGGAAGATCATCTCGAGATTTCGCTGGATGGGGAACATATTGACTTCGCAGCCCGGCAACGCCGTCTCCGACTTGAAGAGAACCATGTCGATGAACATGATCAGCACCGAGGGAGCACAACCGGGACTATCGGCCTCGATGTCGGTGGTCGGACTGTACTTGACCCACTTGTAAAACATCATGAAGCACATGTAGCCGAACATGAGCAGCAGGAAGAGGACCTGTGGCACGAACTGCAGGATGATGTAGGCGTACTTCTTGAAGAACACAAAGTTCTCCACCGACATGCAAACGCCAAAGACCATGTGCAGCACTCCGAAGATGATCGACAGCTTCATCTTGTAGGTGTTCAGGAAGATGATCTTGTTGGAGGCCGACTGCCAGATGGGGTCGATGCCCATGGGGTAAACACCGCGCGTGGCCACCGAGGGATTCAGAGTCAGAGTGGGATTGGTCAGCACTGTGGTTCGATTATAGACATTGACCCAACGAGTGCCGAACACGTTGATCGATTTGGAAAAGATGTCGTTGTAGTGGAAGCCCGTGTACATGGCGAACAGACCCATCAGCATGATAATATAGCGACCGGCGAAGAAGATGGTCCAGATCTCACCACCTCGCTTCTTGACCAACCGCTTCTCGTCAATCACCATCCACAAGCCCAGGAGGAAGAGGATCGTGCCGTGACCCATATCTCCGAACATCACCGCGAACAAAAAGGGGAAGGTGATGCAGGTGTACAGACCCGGATTGACCTCCCGGTAGCCGGCAATTCCGTAGGCATCAATCAAATTCTGGAAGCCACGCGTAAACTTGTTTGTGCGGAAGTGGGTCGGCGGCTCCTTTTTGGTGTCCAGCACATTGATGAACGAAGGCACGGTGCTGCCCACACTGGCTGAGCCCGCCGCGAGGGCCACCTCCACCAGCTCCAGCTCCCTCTTGGGCACCCAGCCCTCGCCAATCAGGCACTTGCTGCCCAGATCCACGTTGAACAGGTTCAGCGTGTGGTAGATGCCCTTCATCTTCTTGACCATGGCAGTCCAGGTGGGCAGCTGCTTGAGGGCAGCCTGCAGGACGCATGTCCTGTGGTCACTCGTCTGGTTAATGATGGCTTGCAGGTCCTCCAGCCGCGTTTTCACGTTCTTCACCATCTCCTGCCGCTCCGAATGCGAGCTGGGACAGGGATACATGTGGGCATGGAAGCCAGTGCACACCTTGCGGATCCTGGCCTGCAGCTGGTCGCCCTGGAAGAAGACCACGAACACGCTCTTGTGGAGAACACTGCCTGTCTTGGGGTCCGTCAGGGCCACGTCCACATCGCACCGGCGCACGAAGACATTGCCGCGGGATATGCGCCACAGCATCCGCTCAAAGGCGTACTCCCGCTCCCGGCTGATAACTCCTGCCACAAAGCCCAGGTGGCCATTGGACTGCTCGGGATCGCGGTGGGTGCCCTTCTTGTTCAGATCGAAGTTGTGCGACTCCTGGTCCGAGAAGAACTGATCGGTGCGCTCCAGCACTTGGATCATTTCGCTCAGCTCCAGGTAGCTGGTTTGCAGATTGATATTATTGGCGGCCAGCTCCATGATCTCGGTCTCTGTCTTCTCCAGATGCAGCTCCAAATCGATGATCTCACGGGGCTGCGGAGCCGGCGGGAAGTCGTCCATTAGGTCGAGCACCTTGTGACCCTCCTTGTTCAGCTCGGCGGTCACGTAGCGGATACGGCGCTCCAATTCATCGCAACGTCTCACCTCACCGATGAATTTTCGCTGCTGGGCGTTCACTTTCTCATTTAGCTGTTATAGAGATAGGAATATTATTATGTTTATATCCTTGAGTTGAGAGAATCAATGTATATCGAAAGAAAGCTAATTCTGTGTTCATTTCGTAAGAATATTTCAAATTTGATTTTATCCTCATTAGACACTTGACCTTATCTTATACAATAGTTACAGAATAATTCAAATTTATACCTTATGAAAGAACTCCAATCACTTACGTCTCGAAACTGGACAACTCCCACTTCACCCAGGGCAGCGATCGTATCGTAGGCTGCCTCCGGCTGCAGATACATCTGCACCAAGGACATCACCTCACTGCGGAAAATGCTATCGCTCTCCTTATTGCTCCACCACTTGGACATGATTACTGATTTTGTGGTTCCTTTCCCGGGCTAAGAGTATTCCGGAGTGGGCTCCTCGCTTTTGGAGCGCAGCTGACGAACTGATCGGTCTGGTCACTTGACTTGGACGAGGAAGGTTCTGAGGTAATTGCTGACCCACGAGCCACTTTCCAGGCTTATCAGTGGAAACGAGTTGCCTGCCTTGGATAAATATTTGGGGAACTTGGTGCCCAATTGATCCATCCATCAATATGATGGAATGTCCGCTCCCTCGATTGCAATTCCCCTTTCTCATGTCTTTCACTTATCAGTAGATAGTTCGCCAGTTGGAATTAAAAATCAATTGTCAGACAATTACAATGTGATTTTCTGTTCATCGTATATACCGTGGGCATTGTACATATAAAAGTAAATATTTGGATGACTAACAATATTTTGGGACATCCCAAAAGAATGCTATACAAATGAAATTAAACCAACCGACTGACATTATAGTAGTTACAACCAAACTCTTTCCTAAGTTTAAACGGAAAGTCTTCCAAAATAAAACACAAGAGATCCTAAAACGTTGCATAAATAGACATTTTAAACATATTTGCAGTTCTCTTCTTTGCTGTATATTTATTACAATTACTATTTGTATAGGTAGTTATTTATAACAATGAATATCAAATTATTGCTTTTAAAAGGGTTTTTGAGAATACTAGGCACAACTCAAATGAGGAATACTTGGACCATATATGGAATACAAAACGGAGGATACAAAAAAAATGTGGGAAGAGCACCACAATACTGACGATATCCAAAAAATTAAACAAAACAAAAACATTTAACAAACAATCAAAATAGTTCGGGCTGGGGGTAAACAAAGCTCGCCGATAATTGTATACATATTTCCCTAGTTTGAGCACATTCGAATGGGTTTACTCCTCCTCCTCGCCATCGAGGATGGCCTTGAAGCTGAAGGGCTGGAAGGCGTAGCCCATTCCCTCGTAGAACTTGCTCATGAACTCGACCCAGTGCAGACGCAGGGTGTGCAGGAAGGCGGACAGACCCTCCATGAGGACCAGGATGGCCAGGGTGAACAGGCACCAGGCGCCGAAGATGATGAACAGACCAATGGCACCGCTCACACCTGTCATTTTCAGGCCCAGGGACAACACCATTTGCCACAACACCTCGGAGAGCTCTGCAATTTAGGACGTATTAGTAACTGAATTAAATGGACGACTTTTAGGAATATTTACGGGCATGAGCCAGGGACAGAGCCCAGAGACGCAGATAGGAGGCCGTGTGCGAGATGGTACTGAGCACGTACTCGATGGTGTGGATGGCCTGGTGGATGTAGATCTCGCTCATCGGCTCGTCATCGTGGCCATGAGCACCGCCGGCGTTCTCCTCGTTGCCAGAGAAGCCCGTTGGCAGTGGGGTCTCGCCTTCGGCCAGTTCAATGTTGCCGGTCAGCTGACCATTTTGGTTGGCCTAACAGAGGATTGAAAAACGATAGAGGATTAATACCTAAATCAAATCTAAAACATTTCATTTGCAACCCACATGAGCCTGGTTCTTGCGGGTGAACTTGATGTACAGGGGCTTGCCCAGCAGCATCCAGGGAATGCAGCACAGGGCGATGAGCACAAAGGTCTTCTGCAGCTGGGGCTGCGACTCGAACATGAACTCGTCGCATCCCTTTGGCGGCTCAGTGTTCTTGAACAGCATCATGTTGATGAACATGATCAGCACGGAAGGAGCGCATCCGGGGGTCTCAGGCTGGAAGCTAGTCCTGGCGTTGTACTTCAACCACTTGAAGAACCTGAAAACAAACCATTTTCATTAGAGCAATGATAGTAGAAAGATTTCATAGGTAAACTCACATCATGAACACCATGTATCCGAAGAGCAGCAGCAGGAAGAGGATCTGGGGCACGAACTCCAGGAAGATGGAGGCATAGCGCTTGAAGTGGGTGAAGTTGACGACCGACATGCACACACCGAAGACCATGTGCAGCACTCCGAAGATAATGGAGAGCTTCATCTTGAAGCTGTTCAGGAAGATGATCTTGTTGTCGGCCAACTGCCACACGGGATCCATTCCGAAGGGATAGACGCCCACGGCAGAGCTGTTGGGCGGCAACTGCAGGCTTGGATTGTGTAGGATCGTCGACTTATCGTAGTTTTGGTGCCAACGCGATCCAAACAGGTTCATGGACTTGGAGAAGACATCGTTGTAGACCAGACCGGTGTACATGGCAAACAGACCCATCAGCAGGATGATGTAGCGACCGCCGAAGAAGATGTTCCAGATCTCACCGCCGTTGCGGATGCGGGCCAACTTGCGCTCGCAGAGAACCATCCAGGCTCCGAACAAAACCAGGATAAGGCCGTGGCCCAAATCGCCGAACATCACGGCGAACAGGAAGGGGAAGGTGATGCAGGTGTACAGGGCGGGATTGCACTCCCTGTACGAGGCCACTCCATAGGCGTCGATCAGATTCTGGAAGCCACGGGTGAACTTGTTGGTCCTGTTGAAGGTCGGCGGCTGCTCGTTGGTATCGATCACGTTCAGGAACGAGGGGATGGTGCTGCCCACGGCAGCAGATCCATCGGACAGAGCCTTCTGGACGACGGGCAAGTCCTTGGTGGGCACCCAGCACTCGCCGATCAGGCACTTCTTGGTCACGTCCATGTTGAACAGATTCAGCGTGTGGTAGATGGCCTTCATCTTCTTGACCATGATCGACCACGAGGGCAGATTCTTGGACACGGTGGCCAACACCCGGCTGCGGTGATCCTCCGTCTGGCTGAGGACCAGCTTCAGATCCTCCAGGCGAGTGCGCACGTTGCGCACCATCTCCTCGCGCTCGTTGTGCGAACTGGGACAGGGATAGAGGGAGGCATGGAAGCCGGTGCACACCTTCTTGATGCGGTTCTTCAGCTGCTCGCCCTGGAAGAAGGCCACGAAGACGGTCTTGTAGATGGGATGACCGGTCGCCGGATCGTTCAGGGGCTCATCCAAATCGGAACGCTTCAGGAAGACATTTCCCCTGGAGATGCGCCACAGCATGCGCTCGAAGGCGAACACTCGCTCCCGGTTGATCACACCGGCCACGAATCCAAGCCGGCCGCGATGCTGGGCAGCGGCCTCATTGTCGCCGCCAGCTCGGTTGGAGGAGTCCAGGTTGAGGACCTCCTGGTCGGAGAAGAAGCCCTGCGTGTTCTCCAGCACCTTGCGCAGTTCGGTGAGCTCCAGATAGTTGGACTTCATGTTCACCTCGTTCTGGGCCAGCTCGATCATCTCCGACTCGGTCTTCTCAAGGTGAGCCTCCAGGTCGATGATCTCGCGTGGATTGGGGGCACGCGGAATATCGTCCTGGATGTCGGGCAGGACGATGCCGTCCTTCTTGATCTCCGTCTCGATGTAGCGGATCTTGCGCTCCAGCTCATCGCAACGTCGCACCTCGGTGACGAACTTCCGCTGGAAGGCGTTCACGTTCACATTCAACTGGTGGTTCGGAAAAAAGATATATACAGAACTGATTAGTCGGGGAATTCGCTAGAGACAATCCGTACTTACGTCGCGGAACTGCACGCAGCCAGTTTCGCCCAGCTCAGATACTGAGGTGTACGCGGCCTCTGGCTGAATGAACATCTGGCAGAGTGCCATCTCCTCACTACGGAACATGTCCCCCATCTTGGCGGCTGCTTACGTTCCCTGTGGGCGAAAAAGAGGGGTTGGGGTGGGGGTTAGTTTCGGCATTCCGCAGACGTGCAATTAAAATAAGGAAAGGCACCACAGACCACGGTTTGTTTTCGCCCTCGGTGAGTGCTTTGTTTTGTCTGGTCTGGGCAGAATATCGTAAACGATAAACAAAGTTGATGCAGGGGGAAAAATCAGGGTAGCAAGGGGGATGGAAAATTGTATATCTTTCAAATAATTGAACTAAAATACTTCAGATCCATTATCATACTTTTTCCTTAACTTCTTAGTTATCAAAAGGAAAATATTAGAAATCTTGTTATATATTCAAGATGTCTAAACTCAATTCTTTTTCGGTTTAAAATAAGATTTATGTTTGTAAGTTTCCTAAATTCTTTCCTTACTATAATATTATAATCTACATTTTTTTCTTAGTGCTTCTTCGCCCCCTAATCAACCCGAAATATTTATGTACAAATTTTGCTGGCTAGCTTTGCAAATGATTTTATTTATTTGTCTTTCGTTTGTTTTTCTTTGGTGTGGAATGGCAATCACTCTATTTTCAGCTCCATATGGCGCTCGGACTTGGCCGAATCTGTTTTGGCTTTCTGTTCAAGAGAATTAAACAATGCAGTCAATATACTAAGACACCAAATAAGTATCGGTTTCTCAATTACAACACCTTGTCACGTTCTACAGTGCATGAATTTAACTGTCAAAATCACGTAACTTCAAACGGATCGTTAAGTACAAATATATTCTAAACTCGTTGTGCTTCTTTCAAGGGGTTTCGCAATCAAAATTAAGATTATATAAAGGATTTTACAAAAAAATAACAAAGAGCAATGAGAAAGAATGACTAACGTTATTATTTGTGTTTAAACAATAATATTTAAAGGCCAAAACATTTCCGAAGGAAATAATTTTATGATATAAACACAGTTCCAATTCCTAGAATTTACCGATTTACGATCGGGTCATTAAGATATCTTGTTTTTACGAATGTCGCACTCATTGTTTATAGATGTCTAGGCAGACCCAATGGCATAGTTAGCCTTTTCAATTTATTTGGATCCAACAGTATTTCCGTTTTCTGGCTTTACTATCTAATTTAAAAAGAATTTCGTCCTCTGTTCCCAAAATGTCACTTTCTCAAGTAGATAATATAGAAGGAGAGTACTTGCAAGACCATTTCATCGCAATCTTAACTTATTTGCTTGAGTTATCTCTAGACCCGCTGCAATATTGTTTACCGCCCAAGAAAACAGTTCTTATCGCTATGTCGACTGTAAATGCATTCTCTTTCTAGAATCTTTTTCCTGAAGTCAATTGAACCACCCAAAACCGAGGAAACATATGCGGGTACAGATATAAATTATGGTTCAGCAAATCAACTGATAATTGTAACCCTATCAAGAACACCCCGACCATGTTCAAATAGAGTTGACTTCTCCCAAAATCGGTGAAACTCAGATAATGCAAGTAATTACTGTTTTTGATTTAATTGGGTCGTCTGTGGGTGGGTTGGTGACTTTTGTGATGGCATATTCGCAGTGGGGGTGTGCCGGGGCAGATCCTGGGGTAAGGCCGCCGTCCACAGTCCGCATTGTGGTGTCTGCACTCGAGAGCATTTCGCCATTTCGCAGTGTACACACAGACGACACCAAGGTTTGTTGTGACATCATCGGGCCAAACAGTCAACGACACGGCGACGTCAGCCTCGCACATTATCGAACTTTAATGGGTCCCCCGTTCTCGGGATCCCATCCAAATTCCCAGTCCCGCTGCCCGACAGGAGGAATTAGCTTTTGCTTTTTGCGGTAGATATAAAACGTATGATGTTGTTATATGTGGACATATTTATACACACATTAGTAGTATTCTTTAAAGAAAACATTGGCAACATATTCTTGTGAAAGACAAATAAGAACACTGCACCAAAAGTATATTAAAAAGCCAGAATAATATTAATTTTGCAAAATTCAATATTTTTTACTTAGTGACTGTTTTACTAAAGTGTTTCTCAGAAATATTATAAGAAGGTACCAAGAAATGAGTCCCCTAGAGCAATTAAGATATTATAATAGCTGACTCATTTTGTAAGTCACTTATCGAAAAAACCACATGATATGCGTTATGCACAATGTGATTTAATCGTTATGTTTATACAATAATTCATAGTTTTAGAAAAATGATTTCCGCTCAGTGTAGAGGCGTTCGAGTCGTTTGTAAAACAACATTAATATACCAACTGATGGCCCAGACAATTGGCCAGGAGCCAGTTAATATAAAAACGTCATCGGTATCCACCGAAAAACCCAACTCAGCGGTCTTTTGGGTCCATCAACAACAATAGCTAAAGTCGGATTGGAACTGTAGATTCGTAATTTGAATTCTGCCCAAGGTTTCTGCATATCAAGTTTGCTGTGGAATGGGATTGCTATAGTATGACTGTACAACTTGATGCTCCCTATCGCCTGTTGATTCCCTTTGTCGCAATTTATTTTGAGCAGTTTCAGCATTTTCGCTTAGACTTTTATCAGCGCAACATTTATGTAGGTTGACACTTTTGTTGTTTGCGGTTTTATAACTAAGAATCGTTGGCTGGTTGTCGCCAGTTCGCTAAAAATAGCAGAGTCATGAAATTCGCAGCCTTAATTGCTCTTATTATTAATTATGAATATGGCTCATTCTCAGCTCGTTAAGGCTCATTTTAGAATGTTTGTCAACCAATTGTTGTTGTACAATTTTATCGCATTATTAAATTACTATTGGCGTGTGCCGAAACAGAAGCGTAGGGAAAATCCTTAAAGACCGGGCTCTCTAATATAACGCGGCTACTTGTTAAATTTATAATGCGGTTGGTAAATATTTACTGTCATAATTAACTCAATTTTAAACCATATTTTTGCACATTTGTGGGATTAGCCCAAGGTCAACAGGTCGATAATATATTTGTTGTTGTAAGTCATAGTAATAAATGGTATCATAGCTAATGTTAGATCTAATATGTTTTAAAACAATTTGCATATCAAGGTTGTTATACCCGTTACTCGTAGAGTAAAAGGGTATATTGTATTCGTGCAAAAGTATGTAACAGCTAGAAGAAAGCGTTTCCGACCCCATAAAGTATATATATTCTTGATCAGGATCACTAGCCGAGTCGATATAGTCATGTCTGTCTGTCCGTCTGTCCGTCTCTCCGTCTGTCCGTCTGTCTGTCCGTATGAACGCTGAGATCTCGGAAACTACAAAAGCTAGAAGATTGGCATTTTGCATTCAGATTCTAGGAGTTCCTACGCAGCGCAAGTTTATTTCAAAAAGGTGCCACGCCCCCTCTACCGCCCACAATAGCTAATATACGATTTTAAAAATTTAAATATTTCGGAAAAGTAGGAATGCAGTTTTGTTGTGTTTATCAATACCTATCGAAATGTAGAAGAAATTTTTTAAATCGGACCATTCGTTAAAAAGTTAGGCCTGATCAAAGTTTTATCTCCATCTCCCTCGCACTCCCTTAACCTGAGTTACGTTTATTAGATAGTCGGCGTTCGCACTTCCTTTAGCTGAGTGACGGGTATTAGATAGTCGGGACACCAACCCGACTATAGCGTTCTCTCTTGTTTTTATTTTATAATTATTTTCAAGGTATGGAAAATTCGTTAGGGAGAAATGAGGTCGTATATGTATATGTATTCATTGTTGGGTTAATTAAATATTTATCAACACTTGGATACTTGAAGGGGTTTATCATTCTAAAGCAGATATGTACATATGTGTGGCTATAGTTAGAAATCAACCACAAATATATTTTATAAGACTTTGTAAGGTTTATAATATTAAGACCTCTAACGAATTATTCACTCGAAACTCGTAATATCGCCGTCAAGAACAACCCCAAAACTCGATTGGTTTTGAAAACAGGTAATTAAATTGGAACTCGCCTGATCAAATGCTGTTTAATGATTCCACGAGCGCACTTTCGATTCAATGAATTCAACAAAAAGTCGGGTTTCCAATTGCAATTGCCCAATATAACAATATTCACACGCACAGCTCGAACACGAAAAAAACACTGAGCGCAGCTGAAAACCAACTGCTAACTGTAAACCAGTTCTACTTCAAATTGCCGTTGGCTCTCTCCTCTCCTACTGCTCCTCTCTTCTCTGTTCTCCGCTTTGCTGGTCACTTTCGTGAGTGGACTCTAGCCTTGCGTGCGTGTGTGTGGGTGCAGGCTTCCACGGTATACAGGTAAACTTCAGTTGATCGAATTGGAAAAAGGTCCTTAAATTAATGTCTTCAAATAATGAACAAAAATCGTTAATGCGGTTATTCCACTACATTGTTCGGCTCATTCATTATAAAATCGTATAGGCTGAGAAAAAATTGATCTAATGAATGAGCCGAACAATGTAGTGGAATAACCGCATTAGCATTTTATCAAATAAATGTTGTATTCTTACTATCCCAGTTCCAAAAACATTTCAAATTCTTTTGACAGATGGAAGATATGTACATTGTACATATGTATTTATTATGGATGAAGCTCTACTGTATTTGATAACTGTTGTTGCTGCCGTTGTTGTTGTTGCTCCTGGCTGACACACGCGAGTTGTGGGTGAGCCTTAATCACATTTAAACGAGCCGAGGGAAGGCGGTGGGGCAATGAGAGAGCCAGCGAGCGGTTGACATTGACAACCCCCCTTTTTTCTTGGGAGCGGACGCACGCCCATGTGTGCGTAGGCTAATATCGCTACACTTCGAAGTTTCGTTAAATTTTTGCTCTGTTTTGTTTGTTTCTCTCTTTATCGCTCTCCTCTTTGGCTCTCCCGTCCGGTGCTCTCCCGCCGCTATTTGTTGTTAATTCGAACACGAATATAACTTCTACTTTTTATTGTGCTTTTACGCTCAGTTTTATGACAATACCATTTTTTCCACTGCGGGTAATTAAGAACTCGCAGGGCACCAAAAACGAACAAATTCAATGTGAATACACAAATGGAGGCGATCGAGAAACAAAAACACACTCATCTTTTTATTAACGCCAATTGTCAATTCAATTCGTTTTCTTCAACTGCTTCTTGGCGAATAAAGATAGTAGTATTAAAAACTTTTTCGTTGCGTCACAACAACCATTATTCCCAAATGGCTCTGGACTTATCATCGAACCTATGGTCGAGAACTAAAAATAAACTGAAGTCGTAAAACGGAAGCCAACCAATAAACTTGCTAAAACGAAGTACTTCTTAATTATCGTTTTTCATGAAATATCCTAAGATAATGAATACGAAGCAAAGATCTTTAAAAAGGATTTCTTAGCAAAAGATCTTTAAAGAAATTTTCTGTAAATTTCAAAATACTACAATAAGCTTAGTAGAAAACCCCATATAATACCCAGTGCTATAGAGGCTTAGTGAAAAAGAACCAACATATAGGCAAAGCTCATTAAATTCTGCACTATTCCGATTGAAGTGCAATGCCCACCGCCCAATGCCGATAAGCTATGGAGTTACGTAACTGGAGATCGGTGACTCGAGTGCGGGGCTTTATATGGCTAATTCCCCAGACGACCACTTGTGCAGCAAATACTATACTTGAGATGTGAAACTGCTAGATTTCTAGAAAAGTTCAGATTTTCCATTCATAAACTGGGTCTGCGGCTGTGGCTAATCAGCAAGAAATTGATTGATCGATGGGAAGTGCTTGGTGGAAATTTATAGCGCGACCCATAAATCATAATCGACTGGAATTTATTGTGCGCTATTTGCAACTACTTGAGCTCAGCTTTTTGGCATTCCGTCTCAGCGTAAGATTTTCTAGGCAAAGCTGCAGAACCGAACCCCGGAGATCACATGATAGTCCCCCATACCATATGATTGCATAAAACTCGAAAACTCGCGACTCTGTAAGAGAGCACGACTCACAGATACTGCGGAGAGTATTATATTTATACGGGTCTGACTAACACTCACACTGCGAAAGTAGGTGCGTAACTGAGTATCTGAGAGATACTCGGGGGCTTACGAAAGAGATAGCGCTACGGTAGCCAGGTATCTGGCGCTCTGACTTTAGCTGTGACTTCGGGCAGGTGTTTGCACAATGGGTCCCATGACAGGTGAGCCACCCCACTCCACAGCCCGCAGCCCACTTAGCTAACTAGTAGCTGTCATTAGCTAGCATCACGTGCCAAAATGCAGGCAAATTGAGTTACATTACGGCACTCCCTGCTGCCACAGCACGTGCTTTTGATCAGTGGACTATAGTTTTTGAGCACAAACCGTCTTTTCATCCCGAGATCACCTTGAACCCAGTGGGGTTTTCGAGTTGTTCGCTTACCTTCGCAGCTCCGAAAAAAGACACTAGATTCGATTCCCCGCGAGTGCGAGCGATAAATTTAGAACTTGTTTGTTGCCGAGCGAGAGTATCCGTAGTATCTTTATGTGAATCTCAATCGGAACCTGATTCGAGCGGAGCACACGTCTGCTCACCGCCAGCGATCGACTGCGTTTAAATTTGGCACTCGCTGCTCCGACTTGGGAACCTCGCCTCGCAATCGCAAATCAGCTCTCCATATCTCTCACTCTCTATAACTCACACCCTCTATAAGATCCGAACCGAGTCGGGTCTCTCCCGTACTCACTCTCCCGTACTACTCTCCCTCTTTCCAACCCACCGGATCGGGCATGCCAACTATGTATGATCGGGGGTCGTCGTTATCAGAAATCAGAAATCGACAAATACCCGTACTAAAGTCGAAATCCTCGAGTGCTACATATGTACAAATGTCCGCATTGCGTAGCCACCGCCGGCCCCATTATCAATTTAAATTAATAACGCTTCAACCAAGTAATTCCCTGGTCTAGATAAGTCGAGTTGATATTGACAGTTGTTTGTTTTGGTTTTGTCAGCACCATAAATCGACCCTCTTCGAGGCCCTAGCAACGGAAAAGGGGGTGAGTCGATCGATCTTGGCTAAATGGGGAATGATAAATTTATACCATTTCTATTTCAGGGTAGCGGACCTCTTGACTGCGTCCTGTCTGATAAAAAAAAGTGGTCAATTGGCTAATCGTGTTTTGGAAATCATTCATCAATCAAGCGCCACAAATAATGCTATTGAAATTATTAAAATTTTCCAAAAAATGTAATGACAATGCAAAATTAAATGTCGATTAGTAATGCGGTTATTCCACTACATTTTGGCTCATCCATTAGATCAATTGTTTCTCAGCCTATACGAATTTAAAAATTGATCTAATGCAATGAATTAACAATGTCGAATTACGTATATGGCACTTATTTTAATAATATCTGTTTACTTATTATATACACATTTATGATACTGGTCTTATCAACATTTTACAGGACTTAAGAGAATGTCCTTCCTTACAAGATTTCCAAAGGCCCCACCAAATGCCATCTTTCGATATTTTTGATGAATTTTTGTATACGCTGGTCAAGCAACAGGTACTAAAAAAAAGGAGAAAATATAAAAAAGAGAACATTTCAAATGTATGTAAATATTTGCTCACTTTTCATTTATGTCGGCTGTCCACCACCAGATACCATTTAGGTTCCTTTCCGTACACTGTCCCTCTTTTTTATTGAGGACACTGGACACTTTAGTGGTAATTTTACATTTCTCATGATTCCTTAAAGCATCGCCAACGTTCCCGGAATAGGATCCTAGAGATTCTAAAGCGTATCCATTCGCTTGACTTCCAACCACGAAGTTATCATATCTCGCGTAAGCTTTCATATTATTCATGCCTGCGACTTTTTGTGAACTGATGCAATTTTTCAAAGCCAATAAAAAACTCCTTGTCTTTGCTGGCACTGCCAATCACATTAAATATGTCAAATGTATTAAAGTTTAAACTCCCATTGAAACGATGAAGAATGACCATCCATGATATCCCTAAATGCTTCTCATAAAATGGTGACAATGCTTTCGGTTTGACATTTGCAACAGCTTCTATATTGGCATTTGATTTTAGTTCTGCAATTCGAGATGTTAGTTTGTCTTTATCAGCCTTGGATTGCATCTTTGATATTGCCAAGTCCTTTTCTTTTCTCATAAGTTTTGATTTTAAATCAATTATTTCCAAATCCAATTTTAATATTTTATCAGTAAGCAAAGCATTTCGCGCTTGACTTTGCTCACATTGTTTAATATATTTCAACAGTCTGACATCTTTTTCTTTTGAATTAGCAGCATCTAGATTAGAATTTGATTTCAGTTCAATAATTCGAGATGTTAGATGGTCTTCTTGAGCCTTGGACATTGCCAGGCTTTTTTCCATTTCCTCCAGCTTGGATTTTAAACCAATTATTTCCCAATCCAATGTTGATATTTTATCACAAAGCTCCGCATTTTGTGATTGACTTTCTTCCAAATCTTTCTGCAGAGTCTGAAACCCTTCACATTGAATCATCGAATTACTGCAGTGCGCAGACTCTGAAAGATTGAAACTCAGTAATAAAGGATTTGGCTGTTCATTTGATGTTAAGTTACCGTTCTGTGGGGTTATTTGCTGGGACTGCATAATGCGCAATTCCTTTGTTTCCTTCATTAAGTCGATTGTCGCATTCAGCGAATTTATTAAGTCATTCTTATCCTTCAATGAGTTCTCATACAGTTTGATCGTAACCTTTTGATTTTTCTCAGAGTCTTTTAACTTTTCCTCCAGCTTACAGATTTTCTTTCTCAGACTTTGGAGCAGTTTCTTATCAATTGGTTTATTTACATCTTTCCCATCGCTACTGGGCTGCAATATTGTCGTTATTATTAGAAATATCTCTAGGGACGAACAGTTGCTTTTTTACTTACCGAGGATTCCTCCGATGTTGAAGATCCGTCCATATCTTCCGATTCCTTCTTAATCTTTCTCATTTTTTGTTCATATGCACTTATATTGCTGTGAAAATGCCACAGATGTGAATAATGGAGCTGGAAACCATCGATGAGGCTATCGATAATTAATTGCACCATCGCAGTTCCTTAAAAAACAACCAGGGTATTCCCTATACATTAAGAAAACTAATTAATAAGCATAAAATTAAACTATTAAATTGAAATGGTAAGGAAGCGGCGAAATTATGATTTTTAAATTCAAAATAAGTGTTGTACAGATGGTAAAGTGACAACAGGTTGCCTTGCAATTTACTATGGCAAAAAAAACGCGTTAGCACCTAGCTTGAATGCGTTTGGGTATTTACACTGCATGTGGTCACACCCTGTCTTTGTTTTGTTTTGAAACCCCACTGAAACGCATTTAATTAATTGGAAAACTCGGCCAAAATCATGTCCCACGCCGGCTATAGCCAGCTGCCCAGTGGCAGCGACCAGGAGCGCAGGCAGGCGCAGCTCTCGGCCAGCACCTATGACGTACTGCAGCGGACGACGGACAGTATCCAGAGGTCCAATCAGATTGCCATCGAAACGGAGACTATGGGAGCTGAGGTAAATACCCTGAAAATGGGCATTTTTGAACCTTTCTAACATGAGCTCACCGATCAACAGGTGCTGGGTGAACTGGGCGAGCAGAGGGAATCGCTACTACGCACCACCCGCCGCCTGGAGGACGCCGATCAGGATCTGTCCAAGTCGAGGGTCATCATCCGAAAGTTGGGCCGGGAAGTGCTTTACAACAAGATCATCCTGATCCTCATCATCCTCTTGGAGGTGGGCATTCTGGTCGGACTGCTGGTGCTCAAGTTCGCTCACCTCTGAGCGGATGCCACTTTATTCCAAAGCTATAGCCACGAATCGGGCGTTGGACTATGTATTTGTATTAATCGTTGCGACTACTTTGCCTTAGTTATGAATAAGTTATACCACATGTATATAAAGGAAATGAACAAATATATATGTACTCAGAGAAAACTGATTAATCTCCATTACAATATCAAAAACCTCTTAGAACAAAGTAAAATTGGATAGTTAAAGGCAGTTTGTAGGATATACCCATCAATGAATCGGGCGCTTGATTATGTTTATTCATGTTTGCTAAAACGTTAATGCCTTAGACATCTATAATATGTATTATGGTAGTAAAACACAGATAAAATCGGAACTGGACGTCGGAAGCTCTGCACGCCGAGTCCTTCATCCCAACCCCAATGCATATGTATGCTATAACAATGATAATATATGTAGTTCGTGCAGCATGATATGCCACGACTATTTGGCAAAAAGCAACGATAATTACACTCAGAGGGCGACACCTAATACTTGATCTATGA
This sequence comes from Drosophila prostipennis, assembly GCA_037075205.1. Lineage (NCBI taxonomy): Eukaryota > Metazoa > Arthropoda > Insecta > Diptera > Drosophilidae > Drosophila > Drosophila prostipennis. The sequence goes on from JBAMCJ010001545.1 coordinate 58,763, forward strand.
TAAACGGTTACACATAAGTTTGAGCATCGCTTTGGGATGCTTTGTTCGAGAGATGTTTGGATGCTGCCCCGCCTCATTCCTTTGGAGCAGCTCTCCGCTTCAGCCGCCTTCAATTGTCCTTCGGCAGGACGATGGACCAGCCGAAAACGCGTCGATCGAAGCCGCACGAGAAAAGGTCGCAGTCGAGCAGCGGCTCCTCCGCCCAGGCTACAGATGACACCATACGCCGGTGGCCCTGTCGACTAGTTCGCGGCAATCGGGCCACTCGTTGCCCGTTCAAATCGAACAGCCGGATCTGTCGGTTGTCATGCGGTATGGCGATTATCCCTCCACTGGACACCGCCAGTCGGTTGACCGAGGAATCCGTGCGGATGGTGGCCAAGGCGGATCGCATGTTCCGCAACTCCCACACTTTGATTGTGCGATCATCCGATCCGGACACGACCTTGTCATCCCGCGCAAACACACTGGACGTAACCGTTTCCGTGTGTCCCTGGAAGACCGAGACGGCCGGAATGGCCTCTCGAAAGTCCCACAGCCGGAACGTGGTGTCCCTGGAGGCGGTGACCACCAGACGCTGGGTGGGATGTGCCGACACGTGGGTCAGCTCGTGATCGTGGCCAGTGAGCGGCTGCAGTGGCTGGCCCGTCTCCACATCCCACAGGATGGCAGTCCGATCCCAGCTGCCCGTGATGATCTGGTCCATCGAAGACAGCCAGTCGGCGGCCACCACCACGGAGAGATGTCCTCCGGGGCCTGTGAACTCGCATAGCGGAGTGCGCAAGGTATCGACTCGGTCCCGATCCTCCACTTGTTCATCACTGTCATCCAGTTCCTCCTCAGAAGAATGGCCCTTCCTGCAAAACAGTGACACTTTAACTAGTTATCATGACTCACAGGAACAAATTACTCACTTGGGCACTTCCCAGTTGACGGCAGCCTGCCAGATGTGGGCAGTGCCATCGCCGCTGCCGGTTAGCACGAGATCTCGGTGCTGATGGAACTTGATGGAGTTTACGGAGCCGGCGTGCCCTTGGTACTGCAGCAGGCACCGGGCGCTCTCCACCCCCCAGATGCAGGCCGTGTGATCGGCGGAGGCGGTGCCAATGATGGGCTGCCCCGCCTTGGCGGCCACCTGCCAGATGCCGTCCTTGTGGCCGCCAAATTCCCGCACCACCGTGCTGACCACTGTGGGCGCCTTGAAGCTGGACACGATGCGGCTGGTCTGGGCCTTGATCTTGTTGCTGGCCTTTGCCTTGCTGCCGCCGGTGGCGCTGCTCAGCTTGGCCTTCAGGCTCTTGTGTGTGCTGGATGCGGCGGCCAGGAAGCTGCCGCCCACTTCATCCGCCTGGGTGGCGGGTGTGGCCAAGGCTGTGGACGAAGCCTGGGTGCTGAGTGATCCTCCTGCTGCTAAGCGCTGATCCTGCTGCACTACCGACTCCTTGGTGGCGGTGGCAATCTCTAGTTTCTCCTGCACTGTAATGGATGTTATGGCTTTTAGAATGGTTTTCATGGAAAGGTTTTCTTATAGTACTCACACGTCTGGTTCTCCAGGTAGAGCTGCTCGAACTCCCGCTCGATCTGGGCGAACAGGAGGTGCAGGCGGGCCCGGAAGGGTGCATCCTCGGGAACGGCGGCCACATCCTCCGTCAAACTGGTCAATCGCACAGCCCGCGTCTTGTTAGCCTTCATCTTAGCCTTTTGCAGCTTTTGCACTTCTTTGTTTTGTTGTGTATCTCGCAAGCGAAGAGCGCGATTCACTGGTCAGCGATTTCCGTTTCCTGTCTCTGGGCGCCCGAGGGAATCCAATTAGCAGTCGGGGGTTGCAGACTCGCGCTTTATTGATCCATCTTCCACTGGTTGCGACGCACTTGCTGTTTTCTGGCTGGGAAACTGCTGTTGCACTTGGTTTTCGCAATGATAATACCCAAAGGGGGTGGCGGTGGGCGAGGGGGCGGAACAGCTGGCAACGGAGATGTATCAGTACGTCGTGTGTATCGAGTGCTATCGATTTTTGGGCTATCGCTAGTCTCAAGCTGCCTATCGTACACTGAGAAAGAGCAGTCTGTAGTCTAGTCTTAATGATCTGCAAATATTTATATTAAAAATTATAATTGAATTATAATTACAATTGAACATAATTAATGCTGCAACATATATCGAAAGATAATTATAACTTTTTGTCACCAAAAAAATCAAGTATTATTATTCTTTATTTTAATCCCTATTTTTGATAAACAAACTACTATATTTAATTTAAACATATTTCAAAAGATCATTCGTCATTAAAATGAAACTTATATTATATATTTCAAAAGATCATTTGTCAGTAAAATATTAGTTATATTATTTCTCTCAGTGTCAAATTGAAAGAGGCCCAGTGTTGGGCAACAATTAATTTAGTTTGTAGACTGTTCATTTTGACACGCTCAGGTAAATAAATTTAAATCTATTAATTTAACATTAGATTTTATAGTTTATAAAGCTTATTGTGACTGGCGAATCGCTTTTTATCAACACTGTCTAAAAACAGCTGTTTCGTTTGGCCTGTTAGTTGTAGGTACTATTTTGAACAGACATTGGAGTGAGATTGGGGTTCCGAGACCAACAAACCTGGCCACCATTTTAATTGAATCCCAATCGAACAGCTGACGTACCGCAGGCCCCGTTAGTTTTTCCGATCGCGTTGCATATCATATCTCCCATTACAGCGCTGCAGTCGAATCAAACCGGTTTGTCTTGTCACCTCTCGATTTTTCGGTGGTCTCTCAGTTCGCATTCATTTATTTTGCTCCTCGCGTGCCAACGAACTCGCTGGGTCTTTAATACCATCACCTCCATCCTTTCATTCAGTTCAATTCAGTTTGGGATTAGAGCAATATGAAAAACGTTTTGGATGTAATGTCGTTGCAGCAGCACGTGGAGTCGAACAAGGCGCAGACCATGAAGCCCATCGACTATCGGTGAGTTCGGGGATCCTAACTCTATAGCCTGTGCCATCTATATCCGAGCATTAACTATATCTGTGCCGCAGCAAACTGAACAAACCCGGAGTGGTTCCGATGTACATCTTCGAGTGCGCCGCCAAGTTGAAAATGAAACCCTTGACGGCTGCCTGTGCGGCCATAGTGTACCATCGTTTCTTCCGGGAGGTCAAGGCCAGTGACTACGATGAGTTCGTGGGTACACCATCCCCCCCAAATCAATCTCATCTCACAAGTATCTATCTTAAATCGCCAGCTCATTGCCGCCTCCTCGTTGTATTTGGCTGGGAAAATCAAGGACGACGAAAGCGTCAAGATACGCGATGTAATCAACGTGGCATATTGCACCCTGAACCGGGGTAACGCCCCGCTGGATCTGAACGATGAGTACTGGTCGATGCGGGATGCCATTGTCCAGGCCGAGCTGCTCATCACACGCACCCTGGGCTTCGATCTCAACATAGATCTGGCCCACAAGGTGGGTTTTTTGATTTACAGAGCTTTCACAACATGTAACCGGTTCCATTTCAGTACTTACTATACTACATGAAGACTCTACAAGACTGGGTGGGGCCCGAGGTGTGGAACTCGGTGCCCATTGCCAAGGCCGCTGCCTCCTATCTGCAGGACTTCCATCACAGCGCCAATATCCTCAAGTACAAGCCCACCCATGTGGCCATCGGGTGTCTGTCGCTGGCCCTCCAGACCTACGGCATCCAGGTGCCGCTCACCGACGAGTCCGACGAATCCGCCATGTGGTACAAGCCATTGGTTAAGGACTTCACCCGCGAGAACCAGTGGGAGATCATCGAGAACGTGATCGAAGTGTACAAGCATGAGGCCTTCCTGAAGGCCGCCTAATCCCCCGAGACTGCCAAATCCATTCCTTGTTCCATCTGAATTTATTTATTTTCCCTTCACACCTCATAAACCTATCTCAGTTTTTACACCGGCCTCAAGTGCTCAAGTGTCCAATGCATTTTACACGATCCTCACCAAAAACAAAATAAAACTACCTGGAATGAAATGATAGTGTGCTTGAAAGACGAGAGTACTATTCCTTATCACCAGAGCCGATATCTTAGATCTACATATTCCTAAAATTTTACTATTTGTACAATAAGAAAATAAAAAGGTGTTGTGTTCTATGGAACAGTAGTGGTGTATATTTAAGGGTTAAAAGGGATGGACCATTGAAAAAGAAAAATAATATATTGAATCTTAAGATCTTAAGATTCTTAAGATTTTAATGGTACGAACTATTAAATATTTTTAATGGTAAAATAAAAATTGCAACTCAATACAGGTATCCTTTAACTTTGTATCCCTTTGCCAGAATATAAAAACTAAGTACTTCTAATATTTATTTAAATTTATAAATTTTCTTAAAAACTAATTCAGGTTACCCAGCTTATAATTAATTTCCCAGGGAGTGATGACAACCCTACACAGTGTTGAATAACGCCGGCATGTACAAAAACAATGCGACTTCGTAAACAAAACATATTTTTTATACAGAACCTAAGCAGAGCCAAAAGACAAGGACAATATGCGTAAGACGTGGGTAAAGCGGGAGAACATATACTTCAAGCCCTTCTACAAGCAGAAGTCGAAGATGTTGCTGTTGCTCATCTTCCTGGTGGGCATCTCCTTCATCGCGTATCAGGTGAGACTCGCAACGATTCGTCTGTGCAGGTGTGCTTAATGTGTGAAACAATAATAACAGGCCTTCTCGCTGAACCAGCTGCCCGGAGTGCCAGCTCCGTGGAATCTGCAGCAGATCAAGCGGAAGCACCAGCAGATGATGCAGTCGCTGGGCAGCAAGCAGCGCGACGACTTTGAAGGCGGAGAAGCGGATGCAGTTGCTCCGGCAGAAGCGGGAGCGACCTCGTCGGTTGCTGGGCACGACGAGCCCATCAAGATTGTCAGGTAATAACCGAGGTGATAACCATATGGTTTATGTATATATTCCTCATCCTCCTGTTCCTAATCCTTCAGGGGCACCCGGCTATTCGACTATGATGCCTACAAGCCCAACTTTGAAGGCAAGTTCCGGTGTCTGGATGGCTCCAAGGAGATCGCCTTCGATCATCTGAACGACAACTACTGCGACTGCGAGGAGGATGGCAGCGACGAGCCCAGCACGAATGCCTGCGCCAAGGGGCGATTCTACTGCCGCTACCAGAAGCGTCACATCACAGGCCGGGGCCTAGATGTTTACGTGGCCAGCAGCCGGATCAATGATCACGTGTGCGACTGCTGCGACGGCAGCGACGAGTGGACCACGGGGGCCAAGTGCCCCAACGACTGTGCGTAGTGGCAGGCCGGGATTTCCCGTTCCCCCGGCCCAGCCCAGCCCTCTTCCATCTCCTCCACCTGTGCACCCAGGACACCAATCTCAAGGATGAAGCTGTCTGGCGCATCACAAGCGATATTTTTTGTACGAGTACAATAGAATTGTAATTTATTTTAAAATAAGTAGATTGAGTAAAAGAACACCAAGAAATACGATGACTGGGAAGCTCCCTGTTTTCACATTCAATGAATGGTATTCAATATTATTACTATTATATTTACTAGAATTTATTGTAATTAATCATCAAATTAATGTGAAAACAGGACGATTCCCTTGCGTGTTTGTTATTTTATCCATATATGTATGCTTATTCATTTTATTACCAGACCACAAAAATCAATAGAATTTACATTTGGGAATTCTTTTAGGTTATTTTAGCTTGACTTTCTCTGAACTTTTTTGGTTTCAAATTCGCAGCGCTTTCATTTATAATGTTTAATTTACAATCTACATACACATCAATATGGTATGGCCGTCTGTATTTTTAGTTAATAGGTTTCTTGCCTAAAAATGTTTGTGCATTTTAATCCGTAAAATGTACAGCGCCCAACTCTAAAGCAATTTTGAACTGCAAGATCTACAAAGGTACGAAATTTTTGTGTAATTATTCCCTTATATGCACTATAAGTTTAATTGGATTCTCTCGGTTTTTGCTGCCTTTCTGCCTTGTCTGTTGGATAAGCGGAAGCGGTAATGATCTCCATATCGATATATTTAGTTTAAGGAACGCGCGCCATTACAATTATTTTTCGGATCCGACTTGGCAAAATTCACTTTATTCGCATTGAGTACTTCATTGACTTGCCCAGCACAATCAGAAAAAATCTACGTATACTATGCCTGGACGAGAAGATTGCTATTGCAGATTCTCGTCCCACAAATTTGATACTTTGCCCCCAGTTCGCGATCGAAACTGAGGATCGACCTAAGTAAAGTACATTTTGTTGTGGTTTTCTTGCCATTTGCAACTTAAAGTAAAGCTTATGCTAAGTAATACTTAATCAGAGGGCTTTGTGGGGTGTGTGTGTTCTAGGCTGGTTAGATTAATGCGTCTGTGCGGGATGATATATAAATTCCTTGGGGTACTTAAAACGAAAATTGCTTGAGACACGCTACAATTACAGTGGATGCTCTACGAAGTTTATATCATGTGCGCAAATCACAAATCTTTTTCAATTACAAATAAATAGGTTGGAGTGTTTTTATAAAATAAAAGATGATTTTAAAATCAGCACGATATATATTTATAAATATATATACTTTAAGATGTATGTGTATTATTGCACTGATGAGATTATTCCTTCAGTTTTGGGGTCAATTACGAAAATGAGACGTGTAAGAAATACGACAAAAAAAACATGGAATAAATAAATACATATACAAAAAGGAGGTACGAAACAGTAGACTTTTAAAGGGGGACGTGATAGGTGTGATTCGACTTAAGCTAAGTGCTGATGCTGGTGGTTCTAAGAAACTTTCTCTCATACAAGTATACATAGATATATAGTTAAGTTACAGATCTAACGGCAAAGCGTATAATACAGTTTCTGCAGTTTGCGTTTCGAGCGACACTGATGATGGTGGTGCGAGTGGTGATGTGAGTGGTGGTGGTGATGGTGATGCCTGTGAGATGTTGCCGGATGTTGATGGTGGTGATGGCGCGCCTGTGGCGGCTGCTGCATATGGCTGTGGTGATGATTATTTACAAGGCTCGCGGACGAGGCGCTCAGGGCCACCGCCGACGAGATCAGGGCCGCAGCCAGGCGCGACGAGGAGGCCAGTGCGAGCTCCGGAGCGGCAGCCAGCAGCTGCTGGTGGTGCTGGCGCAGCTGCGCCACCTGCTGACGCTTGAGGGCGGCGGTTCCCTTGCGCATCGCGTGCAAGCGACGTCTGTGGTGGTGCGGCGGATGCAGTTGCAGCTGTCACTTTGCCTCCTCGCCGGCTTCCATCAGATTGTTGCTACCATTGTTGGTGGCCACCGTCGCCGCCGACTGCTCACTGATCGCCACACCCTGCTGCTGCTGGAGCTGCTGTTGCTGCTGGTTCAGCGCATGGACATGCTGGCAGAAGGCTTGGAGCACCTCGAAGTGGGTCATAAGGTTCGCCGGCTGGTTGTCGTAGTGCAAGTGCCGGGTGATCGGCGCATTCAGCCGCCTCAGCATCTCCGTGAACAGCTTCTCCTCCTTGCGAATCCAGGGTCGTCGGTCATCCTGCACCTGGTAGGGCGTCAGGTGGACATGGATGTTCATGCCTGCTTAAGGAGTCCCACTCGTTAGTTAATTCTTGATTTGGACATGCGACTCTCTCCACTTACCCATGCGCGTGAGTGTCTCCAGCAGACTGCGCGATGTGATCCATGTGTTCTTTTGGCCCCCATGTCCGCCATCCAGCCAGTACATGTCCGAGATGCGGGAGAGCAGGCGGCACATGCTGCTGTCATCGGGCGTCAGGGTTTTCAGATAGTGGAATTCGTAGATGAACTATAAAATAAACGGGATTACAGATTAAAAGAGGTTTGAGAGGGGTAATTCCCACAACCCTTTCGAATTCCGATGTTAAGCTACTCTTTTAAGTCTATATAAATAAATTAACTTTAAAGAATCGAATTCAAAAGGATTGCAGCAGGCTTAGTGGCGAGTGGGTCAACCAGTTAACGAACCAAACGCGACTCACTTGATTGAGCACGACGCAGCCCTTGCTGAAGCCAATCAGCACCAGCTTGGACTTGTCCAGGTTGAGGTTCTCCCGCCACCAAAGCGGATTGCTGTCGCTGGTTGCCGTGGCTGTGGATGTGGCCGTGGCCGAGGCTGATGTTGCACTTGCAGCAGGTGCCGTCCTCGTGGCACAGTCGTTGTTGTAGTGCTCCACATTGTTGCTGGCATTTAGCGCCGTTGTGGGAGAAGTAATCTTTATGGCCGCCGCCGTCTGCTGCTGCTGCTGAAGTGGCTGATTGTTCACCTGTTCCTGGTGGTTGTTCACACTGCTGTCATCGTTGCCGCCGCCGCCGATGTTGCCATTATTTCCTGACACATTGTTCACCGTCTCGGGTGCTTCACTTCCCACTATCGGAAATATAACCGCACCATCCGCATCCACTGTGATGTTCTCCTGCACCTGCAGTATGTCAATGTCCATCTCCTGGCTGCTGTCGTTGGCCGGTGCCGATTGCGAGTTGGACTCCGAGGTGACCGTGGCGTTGGACAGCGTCAGAGCAGCGGCCGCAGCAGCAGCGGCCACCGCTGCCGCAGCTGCTGCTGCCTGGGCGGCCTGGTCGAGGATTTCGTTCTCGGGTATGGAGATCAGGCGCTGCGACAGATTCTGGAGCAGTCTGTGGGGACAAAATGGGGTGTTCTATCAAGGGTGCCTCGTTATTAGATATTGCACTCACTTTTCCAGGTGCTGGAGGGCATGGTTCATGGGCGTATGATCCGGAACCCCAGCGTTGTTGCCTCTCACAAAGTTGTCAAAGCAACTGAATGTCTTGAACTCCATGCTGCAAAGGGAAAAGGCGTTTAATTGGCAAATAAGTCTAAGAGTATAATGTATGATAAATTATTACCGCACTGGCCGGATGACGATGATGTGTGACCTGGGAAAGGCCTCGCGCAGTAGAATGGCCGAGTTCTCGAGGTTGTACTTCATGTAGCCCCGGCTGTCGCGGTTCGTCTCCATGCTCTCCGGAAAGTCCTGCACATCGCCGCCAAAGTATATGATGGCCGTGGAGTCCTCCGGCACGTGCACCGAGTGCTGGCGCACAATCGGCGGACAGTAGACAATGTCATTGGCCCGGTTCTGGAATCCGGTCACGGAGAAGATGCGGAATGGCCCAGCCGAAGTGCTTGGCGTGCACAGACGCTCCCCGCTGCCGCCGCCAAGCATGCCCTCGAAGTTACGGATCCGCTCTTGCAGTTGCAGGAATTGATCAATGGTGAGCTGCAGGATCGGATCGTGATTACATAGGGAAAGTACCAATAGCAGCATCATTTTCACACCACACACGCAATCGTAATCAATCGACATTGGTACAAAAAATACATGTTTAAAAGTTAAAGTCCCTAGAACCACCTAACAAATTGCACTGATACATCTCCAAATTCTTTAAAAATAGCCATGATAGTCTAATTATGAACTGAATAACTGTTTTGAATACCCGTAAGTTATAATGGCTTATTAATCTTAATAGCTAGCTCGAAATCTAATACAAATTAAAGGGCAACGCAATAAATCACTCGCTCCCGAACCCCTCCAATCCGCCTCTGGGTTATCCTAGTAGTAATCGTCCTCGTAGGCATCCCGGGGATTCCCACAGCAGCCGACAAAACGCAGCCGCGTGTCCTCCATGCATAGTTTGGCATCCTCGCGCATCTCGCGCGCCTTCATGCGCACCTCCTCGCGCATCAGGTTGCGGCACATGGCCACCAGACCCATGCCCAGCAGCATGTAAACGAAGTTTATGGCCAGCTTGGAGTGCTGGTCGGCGGCCACCGACTGCAGCCGGGCCAGCTCGTCAGGATCGGCGGCTATGTCCTCCTGCAGCTTGTGCGTCGCCGCATTCACATCCGCGGTGGTGGTCAGCGAGGCGCCGGGCACAAAGTCGCCGAATCCAATCTTGCAGAGCGATGTCATGCAGAAGTAGAAGCTGTTCAGGAAGCTCCACTTCTCCCAGTTGGCAAACATCACGGTGCCGGTGAGGACGTAGAAGAAAATGACCCACAGGCAGGCGGTGGACGGTACGATTACCTTTTTGCGCGGCATGGTGATATGGCCGCCCTCGAGGGCATCCATGCGATCCAGGCGCGGATGCTCCTGGGTGCAGTCGTGCAGGGAGCGGTAGAGGAACTTAAACGAGCGGGCCAGCACTCGGCCCATGCTCAGGAAGTACAGGATGTAGAGCGGTATGCCCAGGGTGGCATAGATCACGGTGAAGCCCTTGCCCCACGGCGTTCTGGGCACCATGTTGCCGTACCCAATCATGGTGATCACCGACAGGCAGAACATCAGGGCAGCCGGAAAGCTCCAGATCTGCTCGGGACTTCGGCCCACATAGCCGTGTTTGACGATCCCAGCTATTTGCGCCTGGTACTCGCGCAGCACCGCATTCGTGGCCTCCGTCCAGCGCCGGCGATCGACGATATTGTGCTCCAGCGTGATGCTCCACAGCTGCTGGGAGCAGTTCTGGCGCAGCTCCATCACATGGCCAGCGGTCTCGTCGACGAACTGGCGCTCGATGTGCATAAAGGCGAAGGCTCCGCAGATGGCATAGAAGACGATCAGGGCGCCCACGCCCACCTGGGTGCACATGAAGGTGACGAAGTTCCGGCAGCATCGTTTTACCCGCTTCCGGGGCTGATTGCTGGGCGTGGAGGAAACACTGGATGCCCCCCCTCCCCCGGGGGAGCTTTTCCTTTGAAATTTGCTGGGCATTTTAGTATTTCATGGATTATATAATCGGCTGGATATCTCCCTGCGTGTCCAGAAGACCTTAAAGCCTGGCGATGGGCAATTAATTGCTCAGTTGTCGATTTTCCATCCGATTTGGAGCACGACGACGAGTGTGGAAATCAGCAAGCTGGCTAAAAATAAACCCACGCCTTTGCACGGCACATTTTCCAAAAGCCAAACGAACGAACGAACCAACCGATCAACGCGGGCGCCAAAATTCAACTGGGGGAAAAACTATTTCGGGGGAAAATCTCCGAAAAGGTAGAGAGCGAATGAGCGGAAAATGTGTGGAAAACAAATAATTCGGCTCAGATATTTATGCGAGCAAGTGCCCGCTGTTCTAAATAAGGCAATTTACGTCAAAATTTATGAACAGAGCAATCAAGATATCACCCGGAGACAGGTGCACTATAATCGGATGAAGGATATAGTAGAGTTGAAAAGATCTATTAGTGCAATACTGAAAAATGATTTAGTTTTCAACAATTAAAATCCAGTAAATAATCATTTGGATTACAGGTGTTAGTCAGGGTATGCTGAATAGAATGGTTCTTTGAGTGGATCTACCTATCAAATATAACACTATTTCTGTAAGATTTCTGTAACTATATCTTAGTAAATATAAGGTTATCATAACAAAAAATGTAGATTTCATTAGGTGATGAAATATAATATGATATCTTTCGTAAAAAACAATTTGATTTTTATGGTAAATTATGTTAGAAAAGATTTGCACAGTAAGGATTTTAAAATATTAGTTAAATTTAAAAAAAATATTTTAAAAAATAATAAAAAAATCATAATAATAAAAGTGTTTTTATTTTTGGAAATCGACCTTTTGAAAAAACCCAATTGGAATCGTAGTTTACATTAACTGATCTTTAGGATATACTCATGTACCCCCAACCAACACCTCTTACGTTATTTTCACAGTTTTCCGAAAGGGATAGACTGCTGGCGGTCATAAAAAATTATGGCACTTTGATTAACGATGGTGTGTGTGGTGGAGCAGACGGCGGTCGAAAGCTTTTCAGAATCTCATCGGAATCGGAATCGAAAACGGGCACTATTTTTACAGGGGCGATAAATCAAAACGGGGAAGAGCATCCGCCATCGGGTAACAACAATAAAACGGGGGGCCCCAAAACAAAAAACAAACTACACGTAAATATAAACAAAGAATTAAAAAACGAAAGCAGAGAACGCACTCACTCAAACACACTTACGTAGGCGGCTGTGCTGATACAGAAGAAGAGGAAGAGAGATCAAGTACGCAAAAACGGGGGGTGAAAATGCGTAGCGAAGAGATAGATTTTTTCAACACCAGCGCACTCGCAAACACACACAGGCGCCCTGGCGCACACACACACTCGCTGCTGCTGCTGCACACTCACACAAACGCACTTGAAATTTCACAAAAATTTATGCAAAATTTTCCGGCGCATCGCACTCTGCATTTACCGCTGCAATCGCTCTGCACTTTTCCGCTACTTACGCTGTTTATTCTCGCTAATCGTTGCGCGTGAAAATTCTGGCGATTTGGCTACACACTTCCCGCGTATTTCCCGTATTCCTCTTCGCCTGTTTTTCTTTTATCTTGCGTCTGTGTTTTCTTTTATCCAGTGTGACCGCGCCATTATCCGCGAGTTCGCAATTATCCGGCTGCAAGATTTTTATTTATGAAGCAAACGGTCACGCTGATCGGATTCTATCGATAGTTTCCGTTAAGTTCGGAAAATACGTTATATTCAAAAAGGTAAAAGTATGAATCTGTTCCTTTAAATATGCACTATGGATATTTAAGCCACGTATTAATAAAGATAGTTCAGAAGTTTTTTAAGTTCAAATAAAGTTATAATAACAAGAAAATAACATAAAAGAAAGCTATGATACAAAATATCTTCTCAATTGTCATGGAACTTTTAGAAGGGATTTATTAAAGGAGAAAATCCTCTTCAGTATAGCTAAAAATAACTTATTTTTTAAGTTCTTTTTTGCCCGAATAAGGTGCTCTTCTTGATTTTAATTTAACTAATTTAAAACGCTCGTAATTTTGAGATCGATTTTCAAAGCTTTATTTTAATATATATCGATAATTAACAACGGTCACAAGGACTATCGAATAATCGACAGATAAGAATAATCTATTGTTAATGTTATACTAAGGTGGCAACGCTAGTAGGTTGGCGGTTTCATTTCAAATATTCAAGAAGTTACCAGGTGTATAAATTCTGCGTGAGCTCAGTGGTAAGCTATTTCCGTTGCACCCCCAACTGTGTTTTCGTAGAAATAAAACATTTGATTTTTTACATAAAGGTAATAAAACTGATTTATTTAATTTTATTTTTTTGAATAACAATAATGTAACATGTTACAATAATGAAGAAAATCCACAACGACTTATTTATTATAATATAATTTCATAATTTGATATTACATAATTGGCTTTTTAAAAGAAATAAAAGATTAAGCATTGCACTAACTAAAAGAATCTCAAGGTGTCTACTCTATTTTAAATGGAAAACAAAAAAATCCTAGAGTACTTCAGTAAGTTTTATTATTTTATATTTTATTGAAGGTACCATTTATTTCCAAAATGTGTCTATTTTATATATATCCTTAAAAAATAAATAGATACATTTATACATTTATAAATGTTTATACATTTATTTTACATGCTCTTTTAAAGGATTTCCTAGTAAAAAACAGTAATGAAATAAATCAATATTAGGAATATTAGATTTGAAACATTTTTAAAATGGTTATTAATTTTGTATCTGGTAGTGAAATTTTTTTATCAAAATTCTTTAAATATTGTGTTTTATTTATCTAAGGAGCCTAGCTTCAAGATAACTTTCCCAAAGTATCATACTGGTCGGACCGCTAGACGTGGAGATACAGTATATTATTGTTAACTGCCTCGGGGTACCGAAGCAGGGGGAACTTAAAACTTTAGCCGGGAACATTGTTTTTCCAAGAAGGTTTTTGCGGTGGACACAACTTTGGGAAAACTAAAAGATCGTTTGCTTTCATTATCTTTTTAAACATAAGATTTTGTACAGCCCAAAAATAATTTTTTTCCTCAAAAAACATTATTTTTGTTCACACAGCCGATATTTTTGCTGTAATTAACATTTTCAAATTTAAATTCCGTGGTTCAGCGACATTATTGCCTTCGATATTCGATATTCTGATCTCCCGGAATCGTGTTGACCGCAACGCGTTTGAAATCGATTTTGTTTAATTATGAAATTACTTGACACAAAAAACCAAAATTTAAATAAAACTATTTTCTTATTAGAAAAAAATATTACGAAATCAACCTGTTTTACGATACAACTGTATGGCATTATTTGTTGTAAAACCTTATATTCCAAATTATAAATTAATATTTTATCGAATTATTTTTTCAACACTGGCAATTTTTAACACGGCAGTAATAGCGCAATTAAAGAAGAAAAGAACAGGAACGATCGGACAAAATTTTCAAAATTAAAGCTGTACTTGAGGAAATTGTACTCCACGTACAAGCTGCTATGGACATAAAACTGTCCAAAGGGTATTTTTTTTGTGAACCTTGATCGCGTACCGATCCTATAGCTTATTTTGGTGTTTATTATTTCTTTATTCTATATTTCTTCTTTTTATACTATTCTAGTCATATTTTCATTTAGTGAAATCTGATAGGATATTACAATTTCGACTTACAGAAGCTATAGCTTCCGTTCTCGTTTAATCTGATTCGGAACTACTGCAAGTTATTCATTGTAGCCATTTTAGGAAGCTGAAATTATATACCCTTTGAGCTATAAGAAAAACGTAATCAATAGCCATTGATTAATGCAACTTACCAAACCGAACCAATTACTTACCCCATCACCAAAGGTGCAATCCACAGGGGTATGCTGCGCCTGAAAAGTCAAATGTCCGCCCATTTCAACCCACACCCCCTGAATCAGGGCTCCGAACCCAAAACCAAACTCAATCCCGAACCTAACGATTTGAATTGTGCTTCCAAGTAGGGACGTGGTCATGAAGGGCAGAACATGAAACGAGTGTTGTTGATATATGTAATAATAATAATCATAAATTTTATTTGGTTTTATTTGCTGTTCGCTTGACATTTAAATGCTGCTAGTGAATTATATTTTGATTTTAATTTGAATAAATTGGAAATATATATATATTTGTTGTTTGCTTGATATATATAGATCTTTATGGATTGATTTATTTAAACTGGTAGACGACGAAAAACTGTTAATAATATTTTCCATTGCTGTGTTGTGCTCCATGATTTGGGCACTGCCACATTTGTATTTGCATATTGATTAGTTGAGTTTGTAACTATAGAGCAAAAAATAAGTTACAACTCGCTTTCGGTTTAAAATTGCGCGTGACGAATGTGGAGGAGCCGGTATTAGAATCCCGATTCCACAGAGCAACCCTCCTGGCCCAGATCTTTCGTAGCTCTCCTTTCGATCGGCCGATTACAAGATGGATGTATAAAAATATTTGATTTACGATTTACGCTTAGGTATGGAAAAAAGGTTAGAAAAATCCAGCTAGTCTCCTTTCAGCTTTCTCTAGCTCGTTTTCTTTTGGTTTTTCGCTGCTTGGTTTCATTTGTTTTTTTCTTTTTCTTTATATAATTTCATATTTATTACATTTTTGGTACATAAATCTGTGTGTAGTAGTGGTTTGCCTTAACATCTGTGCTGTTTTTGTTTTGTTGTTTTTAATTTTGCGGTAGTTTATTGGCTTAAAGTTTCTCAACTCAATCAACGTAAAACTAAATAAAATTATGATCTCTGTGTGTACATATTTTCAAATGGATATATACACACGCACATGCACGAAACTTAAAATTAGGAAATCAAGTAAGATTTTAAAGTTAAAGTAAAAGTAAGATTAAAGAATAACTAGAAAGTAATTTTATACATTTTGTGCTTTGGACCGAAAGATAACAATTTTGAATAATGCTATAACAAAAAAATCTACTAAATAAATATGCAAAAGGCAAGCAACCTAGGTTGCTTCTCCTTTACGATATTTCTTATTTTTTTGTCATTTTTTCTCTCTAAATTTGTATTTAGTATTTATGTAAAGTTTTGTGCCGAAAATATCACATTTAATTTTAGATTTCATTTTGCTTTATTATAGATGTTTTCTTCTAAATTTATTTTGTGCCGAAACATAATTTTGTCTATCACAAAATGTTTAAAATTAATTACTTTTGCCGTCTCTGCGGGGACGTTTGGGTTATGGTAATCAAAGAGCAAGACAATCGATTACAAATTATAATGAATTCGTCCAATTTCTTGCCAATTGAGCAGACAATTAAGCAATTTAAAAATATAATTTCTATTGATTTTTCCAATCATTTTTTTTCGATTTTTGTGATATGATTTTTTCTTGTATAGCCCTCATATCAACTAACTTTTTTCTTCTTCCGGTTTTAATATATGTTTTAGTGTACGTTAACTAAATAAACATTTGACCATAAATATAAACAAGCTTAACAAAAAAGTGAGGTGGTTCAAGTGGTTCGAGCTAATCCTAAAAAACTTTAACTTAACGCATAGGACAAAATCAGAATTATGGGAAAGAACACAAGGGAAAAAAAACAGAGGGAAACATTGGTAAACTATGGGCTATCGAATTGAAACCGATTAAAATATAACATATATGTGGTAGTTTATGTATAAGTGCTAACGGTCTACATAGTTTAAAATTAAGCAATCAACAATAAAACTGAAATGCATTTGAGGTATATGAAAATTTCTTTGTAGTTGGTTGAGTAGCCCTCATTCCGTTGCCTACTCTGCAGAACATATCGGTTAAACACTACGATCTAAGCGGTAAACAGTAAACTAAGCTATAACCTAATGTGACCTTCGTATGAGTAGTAGTTGTAGTGGGTGACTGTTGCTGTGGTGGCTGATCCTCCTCCTCCTCCTTCTCCTTCTCCTCCTCTTCCTCTTCCTCCTGGTGACCCCACGCCTGCGGTGGCTAGTGGTGACCCCATTCAAAGTGATTTCCTTCGACCTTCTCTCTCTATCTTTAGTGTAGTTATTAATTTTAGTTTTTAGGAAACAACATTTAGAAACCTTCGAAACGGTTTGTTTTCTGCCTTCTGCTGCCCTGTTTTATATAGGGTGTATAATCCTTCTCCTTAATTAGCAACTGAAACCTTTTCCTAACTTTCCTTAGTTATACACATTTATAAATTGATGGGACGATTGTGTCAAAGTTTACCAATAGTTTTTTATATTTAAGATTATCAATATACTTTTCTTTTTACGCGCGTTTTGCCATAGCATCTTCGGTTCTACTAGTTTTGGGTTATTGTTATTGCTTGGATAGCTAGTGGGTAATGTACAGACGACGACTAAATGCAAGAAAAAATCCACCTAGGAGCTGCAGCGATTTACAATAAATTCTCGCTGTAGCTGTATCTATTGCTGAAGTTGCTAAAGTTGCTGATGTAGTAAGCTGGTTGCTGCTGTTGTTGCTGCTGATGTTGCTGTTGTTGCTGATGTTGCTGCTGCTGCTGCTGCTGCTGATAAAGCTGGCGATGGTGGGCTGCATTTGGGCCCCGGCCACGCCCTTAAATGGACGAGTTGAGCTTGAGCAGGCGGTCCGGATGCTTGACCCGCAGATGGGAGCGCAGCGTATCGATCCTGCTGTAGGTGGCCGGGCAATAGGGACACATGGACCGCTGGGCGGTGTGGGAGTGGAAGTGGTGCCAGCGATTGGTGACCTCCTTGCCGCAGGAGCGGCATCGCCACATGGTGCCCGGATCGCGGGACGGCGTGAACATGTTATGGTACGACATGGTGTGATGTGAATTATGGCCAGCTGCTCCAGCTCCTCCTCCAGCTCCTCCCACTCCTGCTGCTCCTCCTCCAACTCCCGATGCGGCCCCGCTATTGGGCGTATTGCCCGATCCCGGATTGTAGCCATGGGCGGGCGGGCCGTTGTGGCCATTGCCGGCGGCGATGTAGTGCAGCGGATGGTATTCCCGTTTCAGGGCCGCCGACAGGTGCATCCCGAAAGGGGGCGGCGGGGGCGAGGCCGACGACGAGGTCGACAGGGGCGTCGACAGGTGGTGGCGGGCGCTGCTGCCTGCGGTTCGAGAACGAGAAAGAGAAGAACAGAACACACAACAGCCCGTCGAGCGGGACGAAAATCAGCCCAGAGAAATAGATTTCTTTTATTTTTTGAATTTTTTTTTGTTTGGTTTGGTTTTGGAGTGGTTTTTTTTGTATAATAGACACAGAGAGCGAGAGAGAGATAGTGGGTGGGTAGGAGTTTGGTGTATAAGTGAGTGTGTGAGAGAGACAGACAGAGCAAGAGGGAGAGAGAGAGATACATGGCTTGAGACAGAGATAGGTAGTGTTTTCGTTTTGTGAGCTAAAAAACAAATATACTTAGGCGGCATAATGAAAAAAGATCAAAACTAAACTAGGAAACTAAGGGAAAAATACAAAAAAAATTGTAATTAATTTAAAAAAGAAACAAACGTGACTAACTACAATCAAGCAACTTAGGTCAACGGAAAATATACATAAATGTTTAGCTAACACAAAAGGATTTCGGATCGTTTCTGCGTCTCCTCACATATATTTCAGCGTGCAAATGAAATATTTTTACTTTTTAATAATATTCATTATAATAATTCATAGTTTAAAATTTAGAAGTTTAAATGTAGTATATAAATGCGCATCATTTTACAACTAAGCGTTTATGAAATATTTAAACAGTGCGCCGGATAAGTAGGCAACAGTTCTGAAAAGCACTTTTGCGGATATGTTGCCTGTTTTTTCCCGGGCACTGTTCAGTTACAAATTAACTTATAAAATGCCTCCGTTTGCTCCTGCAACATCCTTTCTTTCGGCTTTCGGGTATATCAGTGTTTATTACTTGTATACAAATAAAATTAGTCACAATCGACGCATACATGTAGATGTATTGATATATTCATGTTCATATTAATATATATATTTTATAGCACAAATGTGGGCAATAACTCTTTTATGATCAAATGAAAGATTCGGCTGATTCGCACATTTTTCCTTTATATTCGTATTTTTTAATACCAATTATTCTGTTTCTTTTTTTTGGGTGTAACTCATTTGTGCAAAGAATCAATATTTGGCTTACACTTAACGAAGTCGGGCTGAAACTGATACATAATAAATCCATATATATATTTATTTAGATAAAAGTAGGGTATTCGTAAATGTTGAAAAGAGGTTAACAAATTCAAATCATAAAAAAAACAGGAAATTGGGCCGAGGTTTGAAAATTCTCTATGCGTATGGGTGTGTGTGTGTGCGCGCGCATGTGTGTAGACAAATGTGCAGGTGATTGTGTTGGTTGATTGGTTTGGTATATAGTAGGTATATAGTTTCTTATAGACATTAGTTCGACTTTTCATGGGCACCCCTAACATCGTTGGAAGCACAATTCAAAGCGCACAGCAGAACGGGATTCGGAGATTCGGTTTCGGTTTTGGTTTCGGAGTCAGAGGATCAAAAATAATAAAGTGATCACCATTTTGTTTTGTTTCCATAAAATTCAATTTATTTGATTTAGTTTGATTTTTTGTTTTGTTTCATTTGTTTGTGTGTGTATGTGTGTGTGTTTCTGTCTGTCTGTGAGGGTGTTTGTGTGTGTTTTTCTGTGTGTGAGATTGGTTCATCTGCCTGTTCTTCAGTTATAGTTTTATGATTTTATTACGGTATAGGTTTATTTTGTTTAGTACTTCAATTCTTTTCATTGAAAGGCTGCCATAATAGATAGAATGTTTATTAAAAATCGTTTTAAAAAATATTGTAATATATATTTATATGTGTATATATAAATTGTAACAAATGCTGCAAGCATTCTGTGGGGCTTGCTTCAATTTGCTTAACTTTAATTAAACTGATTTCATTTTTTTTCTGCATTTTTCTATTTTTGTTTTCTATTTTCAACGTTTGTTGTTGTTGCTGCCGCTGCTGTTGTTGTTTATAAATAAAACTAAAAATAGTTTGTATTGCATTTATTAATACAAAAATAAGATTAAACTAAGTTTACATTGAAACTAGCACGTCATTAAAACTAAAGGTTCGAACCACTCTAGATCGACTGCAAAAATGCTGTTAAAATTGGTTAAACGAAGTCAAAGTCAAAATCGAAATCGAAAAGATGGTTCAAAAAGGCACCAAAATAAAGATGAGAGTGTTTATGGGCTGTGTGTGTGGTTTTTGTGTGGGTGGTGTGTTCGGTAATTTGATAAGCTTTATGACATTTATTGTAAATAGACACAGAAATTTTAGCGAAAAGTTCTCATTAACTAACTGCTCTTCTGCCTGCTTCTATATCAGATGTATATATATTTTTTTTCCATAATCATATTCATAGTGATATGCTAACATTTATTTAGTTTTCTGGCGGTGTCTCTTCCCCGGTTTTGTGACATTTAAAAGGACTTTGAATATCTAGAAAATGCAGCACAGCATTTTTGTTTGGGTTTTTTCTTGTTATTCGGGGGTTAAGCACCGCTTTGTATTTACATATATTTTTATTTTTCTTATTTTCCTTCGCATTGTTCAAACGGTTGGCTTTTGCGTGGTCTCGTCAACATTCTGCACCTTAAACGAAAACTAGTCATATTGCACATACGATACGATCCAAGGAGAACTGGCCTCCTCTCGTCCTATTCATTATACTTTAAAGTATATTTGGATTTAGCACCATTTCGCATACCACACAAATTATAGATTACTTTCGATCGTTTTTTAAAAAAACTTCAACTCTCTACTCTCCTGCTTAATTAACATAATTTCAATTTGTAATGTGTGGGTGTGTCGTTTTGTTTTGTTTTGTGGCGTGTGTGTGTGTGTTTAGTTTTACTATAGTTATCACATCATATATAGATAAATTTCTTAAATTTTTGTTTAACAAAACAGCGTTAAAAATAAACATTAAACAAAC
Organism: Drosophila prostipennis; assembly: GCA_037075205.1. Taxonomy (NCBI): domain Eukaryota; kingdom Metazoa; phylum Arthropoda; class Insecta; order Diptera; family Drosophilidae; genus Drosophila; species Drosophila prostipennis. The sequence goes on from JBAMCJ010001545.1 coordinate 79,526, forward strand.
ATTAAGTCGGGGGCAGTATTTGATGTAGCATTATTAATAATAAAAATTTAATTACTAAACATTTCATGTTAAGAAGTAGAACAAATAAATATTATGAATATGTGTGTATATAATATATAACTATATATTTAATAGAATTATGCATTAATTCTTTAGGCATTTAGACGTTTTTGTGTGTGTGTGTGTATGTGTTTGCATATGTTTGTGTGTGTGTGTGTGCGCACCAATATCGGGGATTTGGCAATCAATGTACAACAACAAATTACAAAAAAACTGATTTTAAATATACATTAACTAGCAGAAATCGTGGGAGAATCATCAATCATATTTACACCGTAAGACGAGTCTGCAAAAATTAATAATAGCTCACGCATGTGTGTATATAAGTAGGTATATTATATATAGACTGGATAACAAACTCGGTCACATGCATTGACAATTGGATCAGGCGAAGTTATCGCTAACTATAATACATCGATCGATCGTAGCAGATCCATTGGCCATCGCTCAGTTCGAGACTCATTCGCACACACTCCCAGGATGGTTATAAATAAATTAACATTAGTTTAGTATCCGTAATCAGTGAATTAGTTTAGTTTAGATTAGATTAGATTAGTTTAAAACTGCTTCGCTAAGATTAGGGCTGCCATAATGCATGTCTTCAAGGTCAACTAACATCGATCAAACGCACCGATTTGTACATCATACATAGATACATCTATATGCAGAGAAAATCCCATTGAATATTGTTTTATAAATATCGATTAAGTTCCATTAACGCTATCATTCTATTTTACAGTTCTGGTTATTCTTTTGCGTAAAACATGACATTCATTAGGTCGTAATTAATTATACATTTATATAAAACAGTAAAATGGTTAGCAGCATAGAAATCTCTCTTGTTTAAAATGTCTTCAATGTTCGGTGTTTGCTCCTAACTTTCTTTCTTGCTTTTTTGTCGGTTTTTGTTTTTCAGAGTATCAGAGTGGTTTCCGGGTGGGTTAATGTGGTGTTGTTTTTGGGGGTTGTGGGTGTGCACATATATTAATGTTAAATGCAACAACGAACAGGTGCAAGTAGAGAGAGTGCAGCCAAGGAAGTTGGCACTACCACCAAGAGATTTTGGCACAAATGTCTGACAGGTCCAACGATTCTAGTTTGTAAAATTTGTAATTCCATATATGAGAGTAGTTCTTGAAATACAATTAGTTTAAGTTAAGGTCAAGCTTTTTGTTTTGTTCTTTTCTGTTTTTTTCTTGTAAATATTTGAGTGCTGTTAGTTAAAACCTTTATCTTTAGCCTTGTTCCACCCTCTTCCTAGCTGCCTTGGAAACCCTTTTACAGACTTTTACAATTAAAACTCCATTACGAATAGATTCTCTTACTATACTGTATATAAGTGCGTGTGTTTTTGTGTTCGAGTGACTGCAACATCCGTATCTAGTTGAAACCATGACAATGTGTCGCCTTCTGCACAGATCAGATCAGATCAGATCAGATCAGCATTAGATTCCTTCTCGCAGCCGGCAATTTATCCTCTCCTCTCCATATTTCGCCTACATAATTGACAAATAAATTTGGCTTACCCTTAAATCGTTTCAACATTTAAGATCTTATTCGCGTTTCTCATCTAAATTAACTTTTTGCTTTGAGTATCAATTGGTTGCTGTTGCTTTTACTTTTACTGTTGCTGTTGCTACTCCTGTTTGCTGTAGTTCCTAGCACTGTTGTTAGCATAACTATTGTTATTGTTATTATTACTATTAGTAGTAGTTGTAGTAGCTTCCATTTGATTGGCATTTTTGGGCTCGCCGTTGCTGTTGCTGCTGTTCATGTTAATGTTAATGTTGGTGTTGCTATTGATATTGCTATTGCACAAAGTTTCTTGGGGATCGTAGGGCGCCAGCTGCTTCAGCTGCTCCATATATCGCTCGAAATTCAGCCTCATCTGCTGCTCCTCCTCCAGCTCATTGTCGCTTTCATCGATGATGATCGTCTGCGCAGGCTGATGTTGCTGCTGTCGTCGATGTTGCTGCTGCTGCTGTTGTCGCATGTTGCCATTGCTTAGGTTGCTGATCGGTGACTGTTGCTGCTGCTGCTGCTGCTGATGTTGCTGGTAGTAATAGTCGCGGGCATAAAAGTTAAAGGGCGGAGCCTTGCGATGTTGCTGCTGCTGTTGCTGCTGCTGCTTGAGGTTGTGGTCATCGTGGCGCCAGGCGCCATAGTTCCAGCCCAGGTACTGACTGTATCATTCACTTGTGGCATTGTGTTGCTGCTGCTGGTGGTGTTGCGGCTGCAGCTGCAGCATGTGTTGCTGGGCGAGGGCATGCAGTTGCTGCTGGGATTGCTGCTGCTGCTGTTGTTGCTGCTGCTGCTGGGACTGCGACTGCTGGTGTTGCTGCTGCTGCTGCTGGTGTTGATGTTGCTGCTGCTGCTGTTGCTGCTGCTGCGCTGCATTAAAGGCCGCGGCGGCTGCCGCTGCCATGGCCGCTTGGGAGGCCACCGCCAACTGGCTGGCCGTGGGCGTGGCAGCCGCCCCCACCGCCGCCGAGGACATTAGGTTGTCGAACTTGCGCGTATCCGGATTGTACATGGGATGCTTGAACTTGCAGTGGGTGCGCAAGTTGTCGCTGCGCGTGTAGGTGGCCCGGCAGAGCGGACACTCGAAGCGGCCCGGGAAATGGACGTGGTAGTGGTTGCGGATGTGGGTGACGACCTTGCCGCACAGCTTGCAACGGTGCAGGTTGCAGCCGCCCGAGAGCCGCTCGAAGGTTAGCCGCATGTGCCAGGCCTTGGAGCCTGCGCAATTAATTGTATTTTCATTGATTGGATTTTCATTATTTGGTTTTTTGCATTTTTATCATGGATTTTTCGGTTTCGGTTTCGTTTTCGGTTTTTTTATTATATTTATTAATTTGTTCGTTCAAACGCGCAAAGAAAAAAAGAAGAGAAAAACAATGTTGTTGTTGGTGATTCACAGAAACAGAAAAATCATTTTTATAATAATTCTTAAACTGTATAATTAGATGGTTTTCAGAGTCTGCGTGTGTTTGTGTGTGTGTTTGGTGTGTGTGTGTTTTTATGCGTATATGCTTGGTATTCTGGTAGTAGATTCGTAATTTCTGTTTTCTTATTTTGTTTTTTACCATGGAAAGAATGATTAAAACTGTAACGAATGATGGTTATATCAATTTTGTTCATATCCCTGAGACATGGTGTTATGTTGGGCAGAGACACTCTTCTTGTGAGGGGGTTTTTCTTTTGGAATATATATATTTTTAATTTTTCGCAATCAAATTTTGTTACACCCAAAAAATCGATAAATAAATACAGTTAAGAATTGGTTTTTCTTTCTTTTTTCCATGGGTTTTCGAGAAATCGGGAAATGTAGAACAACACTTGAACGGGGGGAGGGTGAGGAACATTATTGCTATGTAGAAAACTTAAGATGCAAATCAAATGATCTATCGTCCATGACAATGGGTTCACTTAAAATACTCAAAGGGAATTATTTACAATAATCGGTGGGGCGACTGAATTGGATATTGAGGAACCCAAACCAAATTATATGTATGTATGTGAAAATGATTCGTGTTTGGACGCTTAATAAGACATAAGAACTAATAGTAATGTTCTATTTATTTTTATTTAGATGATTGTTGGTTCCGATTCGGTTTCGTTTTCTTTTCAGCTTCTTTGTTAATTTCTTTGTCAAGAGAGCCCAAGAACCGGATTAGTGTCTAATGGTTGTCACTATTTTCGAGGGGTTTTGCGGAGGGGTTGGTGTTTATTGTTTTTGTGAATGTACATCAGTGGGGGAGAGAGGGGGTCAGGGGTCAGTGGAGGGCCAAAAAAACGCAGATGAGGTTAAAAAATGAGACAAAACAAGTAAATAATATGACTGGTTTCGAATGAAGACTAAACGAAATAACTGTAGCGCAGCAACGACGATAAGAAAAGGCATATCGCATATTGTGTATCGAAAATCGAATGTCTCTTTATCGTTTATCGAACACATTTCATTCAACACCCCTCCTGCCTGGCAGAACAAAAATTCAAATTTAGATCCTCGTTCAAAACAGAACGAGACAGACTGCATACAATATATATAGAGCGAAAACAAGACAGAGTGAGACAGACCGAGTTTTAGAGGGAGAGAAAAATAGAGCTATAGAGTAGGATAGATAGATCGAGTGAGTGAGTGAGTAGAGGCAAGTGTTTCGTTTAAAAAAGTTTAAATAACTAAATCAAATTTTCAATCATTTGGCCAATTCCTGTTTTTTTTTCTGTTTTCTTTAGTATTGTTCGAATTTGTAGCTTTTCTTTTTAAATTAAAATCATAATACATAAATCAGATATATATAAATGTAACTTAGGTAACATAATTCTAAATTAAAGGGGGAGTATTTGTGCTTAAATAGATCTTAGAAATTTCAACTTACCGTTAAGAGAGTGCGCTTGATGTTTGAATTTTGTATTTAAATTTTGATTCGTTTTTTCAATTCGAAATAATTTTATGAATTTCATTTATTATTCATTAATTGTGTTTAGTTGCTTATACCTAGGGGACCTTTTCTGTTGTCGTTTTTATTGAATGAAAAGAACTGGAATTTGATTTGAAAGAGATTTATTAAGTAAAGTTAAAGATGTTAAATATTGATTTATCCGTTTCACATATATGTACTTGTATATATATCTGTATTTAAGTGTTTATTAATTGGATTCATTGCTTGATTGGTGTCTAAGTCTATATCTAATGTTTAAGTACATTTTTCGATAAAATCTGATTTGAATTTATTCCTTAGCAAAGCACTGAATCGTCAGTGGTAAATTTAATAACTTCATTCGCTTCGATTGGCAACTCCAATCAACTTCGGTGGGTGTTTTGCCAAAGATGTGTGCATTTCAGAAGAGCGTCCAACTTCAGATACCCGATATTTTTCTCTGGGGGCTCTGGCCAAACGGTTCGAAATTGGACGCCAACTGAATTTTTTTTTGCCAAACGAATTGGATCAGAAGTGAGACAAAATGGTGTGTATTAGAGAATTATTTTTCAAAAATATTTCAACCCATTTTATTGTTGCCTCACTCGTTGCGCTCTCGCAATTTTCTCTATAACTTTACGCTTGCATTTAATTATCTTTTTGCGACCTTAGGGCCTATGGACTAGAAGAGAGATTAGCTAATATGGCACAAAATGACACGAACAAAAATTAGTCAACGTTCACTACAGCACATGTTAAGTAAGTAAAATAATAATAACTGACGCGGAAATCGATTGGAATTCTACATATAATACTTGTCAAAGTTTCCCTCCACTGAGTACTGGTCGCGGTATTTCTAAATATCGATATAATAATCCATTTGGTTTGCTAGTGTCCTACAAAAAAGCATCTAGAGGTTGAGACGATTTAACAATAAGTAAATAGTTCAAAGTCTTTGAAATCAACTACGTGTAGCATAGGTTTTTGTTTTTGTTTTTGATTTTTAAGGTTTTTAAATAGATATATATGTAGATGTACACCCAACTGATGGCTGTTGGCTCCTCCTCACTCTAGATTACGTATACGTTTGCTTGATTCTTGGTTACCTAAAACACGCTAGTTGTGTGAAAACCTTTCGATCTGTTACGGTTACTGTCACTGATCTCTCTTGATTTGATTTGTTTTGCTGCCTGCCTAGAGAAGTGATCACATATGTACATAGTGGCTAAAGAATCGATCCTTGATGTCCGCATGCTTGATCTTACAGTGGGCCTTCATATTGTCCCTGCGGGTGAATTTCTGCCCGCAAACGGGGCACTCGTGACTCTGGGGTCGATGGATGTTGGCGTGGTGCCAGCGATTCGACACGATCTTGTTGCAGCTCACGCATCTGTATAAAGTGGGCAGGGTGCCCGATAGCTGGACGAACAGGGTGGAGTAATCGATGTTGTGATCCCGCCGATTGGCCGCCGCCGCAGCTGCCGCCGCCACTGCCGCCGCCGAGGAGGAAGTGGTGGATCCAGTGGAACTGGAGCTGGGCTGCGGGGAAACCGCTGAGGTGGCCACCGAAGCTGGTGCGGATATGGCTGATCCTGCTCCCGATCCCGATCCTGTTATTGAAACCGATACAGATCCCGATCCGGAGGCCGATGATCCCGAGGCGGTTGGATAGTGCGGCGAGCTCTGCGAGTGACTGGGTGGCGGTGGTGCTGGCAAGGGAGGCGGATGCGGATGATGGTGGTGGTGCTGATGCTGGTGGTGATGGTGGCCTCCGTGACCGTGATAGCTGCTCAAATCCAACTGCGATCCATTGCTGCTTAAATAGGCCTGCTGACTATTGGCCACCGGTGGTGAGTAGGCCGCCTCGGCGGGGCAATCCATCAGGGATCGGTGATGCGGGTGGTGCGGCGGGTAGTGGGACATCAAATGCTGCTGGCGGCTGCATCGTATGGCGCGCATATTGAGCTCCTTGCACTTGTACTCGCAATTGTAGCCACCATCCACATAGATATCCGAGCCCGAGCCAGAGGCGGCCTCCTCGTCGGGATGGGGGGGAGCATAGACCACCGCCCTTCTGTATTTGGGTGGTGCGGCTTGATATGCCATGGCTGCCTCCTCAATGTCCTCCGGCTCGTGCTCCTCCTCCGCATCCATGTCGCGATCACGTTTGCGATCCCGATCCCGATCCACAACGACCTCATCGACAACATCGCCTGGATCATCGTGCTCCCGGTGATTTCGATCCTGTTCCCGATCCGGATGACGATCGTGCTTACTGTTAAAACACTTGACGCGACCTGCAAACATTTGCTTGGTTCATATTAGGCGTCATCACTGTGGGGGTGGGAACTGAAGGGGTGGATATAGAGATGAAGAGGCAAGGGACTCGATCGCGCTTCTCTTGCATTCCATGCGCAGAGTGGGCAAAAGGGGTCAATGGCTTTCGGGCGTGTACGGTGGGTGTGGATAATGTCTATATTCAACTAAGTAGCCATGGAAGGAGAAAGGCAACAAAATCGCGTGTATATAAGGTGTCAAAATGTACCGATTAGGGTGGGCCAATATGTTTTTTTTTTAGAAAAATTCCTCTTGAAGTTTAATAACATTATTAATGTTCTGTATATCCAAAATACAAATGGCTTTCTTTCTTTAATATATTATTTTTATTACTCAGAAATAGAAATTAATGTAGAAATTAAATTTTTTTCAATAGAAAAAAGTTTTAGATCTTTAAATCCTTCTTTTTAAATATTTACTTTTTATTACTGAACATTAATTTATAGAAATAATATATATATTTTTTTTATCAAAATTAGTTTTAGATCTTAAATCCTTTAAGTCTCAATAAATATTCAATGAAAGTATTGTCATATTGTCGCAGCATATGTTTTTCCTTTTACTATAACATTTTGTATAATCTAAATATTTTCTTTGTTTAGACCGGCCCACCCTAATGCCGGTAGTACTGATTGGAGGTTTTGAGTGACGGTGTAGTTTTATTTGTTTGGGAAATGCAAGAAGAATGGAGCAAACGACAGCTACGAATCTGGGTTCAGTGTGTTTTGGCTTTGGGACATTTCCATTTCGTTTCGATTTTGGAACAAACGTCGTGTTTGAATGCGTGTGGTGACCAAAAGATATAGAACGTAAGGCAAAACACAAGTCAAGTGATCGGCAGGGATAATGGGGCTGGGATTCGAGGCTGAGGCAAAATAGCGAAGCCTGGAAATCATAATATACAGATCGATCGAAGGGTGGAGGAGGTGGAAGTGGAAGTGGAGTCAAGTCAAATCAAGAGTCTTAATCATACAATTGGCAGAGTCTGTGGAAAAAACAAAACAAATCAAATCAAGGCTGGACTTAAAGCTAAGGCGGCATCGTTTCGGATCGGCGGGACTTTATAGCTCTAAGAAAACAATTCAGCTAAATGAAATATACTCTGCATCAAAGCAAATCAATCAATCAACAGTGTGAACAGTGTGAAACGGATTGGGAAAAATCATACGTAAGTAAAACAAAATCAATGTAAACAACTTCGGTTTCGTGTCATTTTGTAGCATCGACAATTTTTCGGTGGGGCTTATATCTTAAAGTCTGGCATTTTTGGTCTTTATAATACAGTTTTCATACACAATATTTCAGTTTTTTGTTTTTGTTTTCTTTTCATTACTGGGATAATTTTCGTTTTAGTACTTCAATGTTGCAACAGATTTTTTATATAGTTTGGCTTGGTGTTTATATACGTATATATATATATTTATTTAGGTATTATATTATTACACTCTTTTGTTATACTAGCAAATTCCAGTTCTTTTTCTTTTCGATTTTTGTTGGTTTTGAAGGTGGTGAGGGTTTTTTGGGCGCTGGGTGCGGGGGTTTTTTTCTTTTAGCTGTAAGGTAATTTCAATTTCAATTTCGATTTAATTTCATTTTAAATTTTTGTAATCATTTTTATAGTTGGTTGTGCGAATTTTGTCGCTCTCCTTTACACTTTACCGTTATTTTGGCGGCTGCTCTCGTTTAAACTTTTAAAGGATATGTGCAACACACACAGACACAAGCATACACACACACAGACAGTTAAGTACAGAGAGAGAGCGACAGAGAGAGAGAGAGATAGAAAGAGAGTAGGCAAAAGAAAGATAGTTGGAATACACTTAGTTAGCTTGGCAGAATAACCAATTGAAAAAACACAGACAGTCAGTTACAGTTATCTCGTTAAAAACAGTGTGACAAAATATGGTTCAACGGATTCTTCACATCAAATCATAAATGCAGCAATGTTAGTAGAAATATCCAAAAGAGGGAAAAGTACAGTCTGTATCTGTGTGTGGGCGAGTGTTTTTGTGTGTGTGTGTGGGCGGGCTTGTGTTTGTGTGTGCGGAAATAACGGAAAAAAGAACACATCGATTTTGGAAGCTTGATTTTTTTTTTTGATTTCGTATTCACACTGAAAATATTACATATATTTTTTGTTTGCTTGCTTTTTCGTTTAGTTTCCATTTCTTAGACAATAAGTTGCAACATTAAAGACGAAAAGAGATTTGGAAAAATTTTATAGGGTTTTCATGTTTATTTCTCGGAATGAAATTTATTTTTTCAGCAGAGTTTTTCAAAATGAAGTATAGAAAAAAATAAGGAATGAGTAGTAGTCAAAAATAATTTAATCTGGGGAAAAATTCAAACGAAAAGCGCTAGGAAAGTAACTACGCGTGTTTCTAATGAAATTAATTTGAATTTGAAATTGTTTTTGTTTATATTGTATGATTATATATTTTTTATTATTTATTAGTGTTTGGTTTTTGTTGTTTTGTTCGCCAATTAAGATATTTGTTTCTGTTTTTTGGATGACAACGGAGGCATTTTTCTCTAAAAACTAGTTGGATTTTTTGTTGTAATTTTCGAACTGACTTAGAACTAATTATGACAGCATGAAGAAGGTGAAATCAATTGATAAGTTTAAAATAATACATATAAAATTAAAATAAATCGAAACGTAAATGATAATCGTATGTGTTTATGTGAGAATGTGGAAGTGTATCGAAGGTATGTAAGTGTGTGTATGTGTGTCTATGTCTATTTATAGGCGTCATAAAACATGCAACATGCGGCAAACATAGGGCAAAAGACTAGAACCGCAATCGAAATCACGATCCAGTCCCAGCTCAAATGGAAAACTCGTCCTAAAAGCTAGATTTAAGTATATATATCAATATAGAATACCATAAGATACGACAAACAACGAAATAATAAAGATATGCATGTAGAGAGATATTCTGGTAGGAGAGGTGTTGATCTGTTGCTCTAGCTAGCACTTCGGGTCTTACTTCTCTTAGGATCTATCATTCGGAGTATATCGATAAATACATAGCACAAATAAAGGTACTGTACTTACAAAAGCAAACAAAATGGGGAAATTACTTGTCTCAGGGTTTGGAAGAATGAGGAAGGGAGTTTCGGGGTGTAATTCAATGCATGCAGGAACTTGCAGGAAATAAAAGTATAAATAGGAGCTTGATGGTTCAATATATTTCAAGCCACACTTTATTCTCCAATTTATGCTTATATTTTCTGAGGATCTAAGGGGATTCTCCAGGGGTTTAATCTACTTAAATATATATTATAATAGATTTCTCATTTGGGTTAGATTTTAATTACGGGGCAGGGGGCAGGAAAGGAACAGAAATTAAGCTACAAATATTCTACAGTTTTCTTTACAGTTTCTCAATATATTTATATTTTGAAAGGGGTTTCTCGCTTTTCTTGAACGCATGGTGGAAACAAAGTTGGTTAAACGAAAAAAAAAGTTTTATATCAACCAAAAGCTAATAACAAATTACATACGCAATATACAGATACATAAGGTAAGATATTCTTTCGGTTTTCGAGTGCGTTAGGTTTTCAAAAGCTCAGAGAGAGGAAGATTCTTTTGTGTGTGGTTTACTTGTAGTAGTTGTAGTTGTAGTGGTGCTAGCTCGGTTCTGGCTAAGGCTAAATGGCTAAATGGCAATGCTCTGTGGTCAGTACTCACCGTCGATATTGTCCGTCTGGTCCAGCTGCAGCTGTTTGCTATCGTTGTGATCCTCCCGCGCATCTGCTGCTTGCAAAGCATGCTGCGTCAGCAGAGTCGACATGTCCTCCGCGTGCATCTTCAGCGCAGCGCTCTTGGGTTGCAGCAAGAAATTGGGAGAGATGGTAAAGGGGATATAGTAAATAAAGCCAAGAGCTTCTGTGAGGTTCTATAAGGTTTCCACTTTTCAAATTAAAAAAAAATTTTTACGTTAATTATTAGCAAAAAATATAAAAAAATGGTAAAAAAGGATATTTGAGAATATATGAGAAATAAATATATTCTAATGTATTAGAAGATAAAGTTAATTTGCCTAAAAATGTATACCTCTTTGGGGAACAATAATGCCTCTTTTTATTTATTCCAATTGCAAAATGCTGCCATACTTTTAAATTAAATTCTCATTTTATTTTTAAATTTTAGCCATAGCAAAACGGCTGCCAAGCCTGCTTTTTTGCCCACGACTGCTGCCGAAATCTTAGGTTTCTAAACATATATTACTCTTCGTACATTTATTTGATTAACAATGTTTAATGCTAAGGCCTAAGGCTAATCCTGAGCGGTGTGTGGGGTCCTCTCCGAGGACCTGTCTCTATGCGCTGTTCTTGCCCACATTAATGGTGATGATGTCGGGGGAACGGCGCTTGTTGTTGCTGCCACTGGCGCTTCCACTGGGCGTCGGATGCTGTTGCTGCTCCTGCAGTTCGCGCTCATAGCACAGCCGATGCGATTTGCACTTGTTGTGATGATTGACGATCTCCAGGCGGAAATTGGAGTTGCCCTCCACAAAGGAGGTGCGTATATCGGCCAGTTCGCCGCTCCATTTGCGGCAATGTCTGCAGAACATGGTGTTGGCCCGTTCATCGTACTGCAGCCACTCGAATTGGTAGAGCCAGTTGGCCCTGAATCGACCACTTTTCCGTGAACCTCCTCCGCCAGATCCCGAAGCTATCGCCGGGCTAAGGGATTTTCCCACCGACTGCAGTTGCTGCTGGTGCTGCTGGTGTTGCTCCTGATGTTGCTGCTGGGCCAGCAATCTCTGCATGGCCGAGTCCAAGCCCTCGTTCTGGTAGTGCAGTTGCAAACTCTTCAGCTGAGCCTCCACCGCCTGGTGCAAGAGCATTTGGTGCATGGACTTGTTGCCAGTGCTACCTGAAAATGCCTCTGCCTTTTTCACCTACACGCAGGATTGAGAAAATTGTGTTGGCAAAACATGGTTCTGATAGAAGGAAGGATTTTTCTGGTATGGCTGGTCTTTACTTTACTTTACTTTACGTTATCCTTTAAATTTACTTGAGACGCACACAGCATTGTTGAGATTTTTTCTTTTTCTTTGGCCGATATTCCGCTTCGAATTTGGAAAATTCAATTAAACGCAATTCACCAATCCTTCGTTCTGCCCCCACTTTGCTTTGATTTACTTAACATTTTATAAGAATACAATTTTAGGGCAGCTTGAGCTTGGCTGTCTCGTATACTTTTGGGAAGCATTTTGCAATTGGCTAGCTTAGAGATATAGAGATGATTTAACAAAAAGGCTTTACAAGAAGGGTTCTTCTGTACAATATCTGGAACCATCGAACCGGTTCAAAAAAAGAAAAAACCTTAACAAACTAAACGATGCAGCAACAAAATCATAATCAATAATCGAAAATCAATCAAAAATTGAAATGTACTGTATTTAAACGACTGATCTAACTGACTGACTGACTGACTGGACTTACCGGCAAGTAATCGGGCGGCAGGGCCACGTGGTGTTCGCGATGCTGCTGTTGATGCTGGGCGTCCATCAGCTCCTGCTTGATGCTCAGCGACTGGCCCAGACCGCTCAGGGCACTGGCCGCGCCCACATTGCCACCTACCGCCGCCCAGGTGGACGCTGGTGGTCATCGAAAGCGGCGAGTCGTGGCGACCGCCTGCGTCCTCCGACTCCGATGTGCTGCCGCCCGTCTTGGGCACGGGACTCGACTTGAAGTTGGCCTGAAAAAATTTATAATAAAGAGTTAGAAAGACATATAATAATAAAGCAAGCGTTCTTAAGATGAATCATTTTGACAGTAGTTTTTTATAGAAATCAATTGAAATATAACCTAGAAAAATGACCCAGAAACTTAAACAATTTCGTATACCTGTTACTCGTAGAGTAAAACGGAAAAGTATAAAAGCAAATGTTGTTTATTATGTTTATTAATACCTATCGAAATGTAAAAGAAATTTTTCAAATCGAACTATTCATTAAAAAGTTATGACCAAATAATAAAATACATGCATATCTCCGTCTCCCTTGCACTTCTCCTAGCTGACTAACGGGTATCTGATAGTCGAGGTACTTAATTATAGCGTTCTGTCTTGTTTTGCTTTAATTTGAAATAGGTTATTTCAAAAGTATCATTAGAAATATGGAACCCTGTTTAATAACCTTTGATAATATATTATTATTATACAATATTATATTATTAACTTAACATGTGTTAATCTCTTTTGAAAGAGTGTAGCAAACGCCACCTCGACAGCACGTGAGATACACCTGGACAAATAGAGAACGAGCAATGAAAAGAGAGAGCGGCACGTGCCTAGCCCACAAAAACTTCACGCCCACCGATAACAGACCGAAATAGCTGCCAAAAAACACCAGCACAGCACTATTTGATCGCAGATCAGCGGCCACAGTTGATACCGCAGTCATGTGAGCGAATGGAGCGTGTGCCCCTCCGTATCGCAAATGCCAAACATAAATGTTGATATTGTTTGTTTGTTTGCCTGCTGATGCCACCACCACCCGCCGACCGATAAGCGAAAAGTTTGGCAAGCTTATGGCAATACGGCACGAAGGCCAACCGAAAGGATGGTGGGCCTAATATAGTTAATATACCAGATAGATAAACCTTAAACGCAAACTGGGTTTTTCTAGATTTTATTTTAAGTACCTAGACTGGTATCAAGTAATTATCATCGAAATTCTTTAGTTCTTAACGAGGCTGTATTTTTTTAAAATATATATAAAACTAACTAAATACGAATGTTATTATTATTAAATTTTTTTTTAAATCCCTAAAAAATACGATTTAATATACTGTGTATATTACAAAACAAAAGGTATATAATTAATTATTTAGAATATAAAACGGCACGCTTGGCTTGCTAAATAAAAATGTAATTTAACTTTTTAAAACAGAACAAAAGACTATAGAACTTTAAAGGGATTCTTTCTTGATACAATTAAATTAAGTTATGAAAATACCAAATCAATGCAAAACTAAACAACAATAAGTGTATATTTAATACCTCAATATAAATTGAAAAGTCATACTTGAACAAACACTTTATACAATTTTAATAACATAATTAAGCTGTAACTAATAAGCATTTGACGCCTGTTTGGATGTGAGATAATTTCAAATTAATTTTAATTGTCAGGCAATTAAAGTACATACCGCAAAAAAACATTTCTTTAAATTTCAAATGCGGAATTGTTGACTGACAGAGCTGGCAAATTGTTTAGGTATGTTTGTGGGAAACAAAAAACCAGAAACAGAGGTAATTTAATTACGAGGGCAGAGAGCTGGCCAATAAAACAATTAAATAAACACGGAAGGCTAGCCTTGGGGACCTAAGCTAATATTTTATGCAGAAGCCTGCGCACGTTTGTATTTAATTGAAGGGTACAAAAAATATATTCTCGTTTTGATAATAAATAAATTATTAATAAATGTATGGTGTTTGGAACTATAGCATATTTTGGAAACACTTTTTTTTGATAGATATTAAGTTTTCTGCGTACCACGTTGCGTATACGTAATTTATATACGTATGAAAATTAAGTATACGCCAACTATGTTTCACTAAATCCTTTTCTTTATAACTCCTTAAATCAATTGTTAATACGTTTCAGAGTTCTTTTAGGTTATAGAGGGTAATATAACAATTTATGTTGCTATTCTATTTTATGGTTGCTCACCTGAGAGTCCTGCGGGTAGTGCCTGTCCTGGTGGCTCGAGGACAGCGAGTTATCACAGTTGGATGATGAGTTCTTACGTCTGCGCTTACTACTACTCAGCTGATCCACCGGCGTGGTGGACAGCTCCCTGTCCCTGTCCCGCTCACGCTCTCTTTCCCGCTCCCGCTCCCGCTCTCTGCTGTTGTTGCGCTCCCTATTGTTGTTGTTGCTGCTGCTATTGTTGTTGTTATTATTGTTGTTGTTGTTGCCGGTACTACTGCTGTTGCTGTTGTTGTTATCCTTGTTGCTATAATCCAATTGCAGCAGATCATCGCGACTGTCCGTCCGCTCGAGAGTGCCACGCTCGCTGCCGCGATCACTGCATCCATCGGCGCTGGCACTTCGATTGGCGGCCGCCGCAACTGCCGCTGCTACCGCCGCTGCCGCAGCCGCTGCACTGGCGCTTCCCACGCTCGGAGATCGTTCGCCGCCGGTGGGCGTGGTCAGGCCCAGGGCGACTGCGGCCGCATTCACATTGCCTCCGGCAGCTGCTACCGCTGCCGCTGCTGCCGCCGCCGCCGCTGCCGCCGAGCTGCGTTCGCTCATGCTGCTGCTGCTGCGCTGCGTCAGCTCGTCGCGCAGATCCCGTTCGCAGCGGGAGCGCAGGGAGTCGCGGGATTCGCGCATCGCATCGGCCACGCCCCCCGAGCCGCCCAGTCCGCCGGTGTAATTGCTCGGTCCGCGACCAGTCGGCGAGCTGGCCGCCGAATCGCGCAGCTTGTCGCAGTCGGAGCGGTAATTCAGATTGTTGTTATCTGTGAGACCACGCACCTGCAAAAGAACCAAACAAAAAACATTTTATTATTATTTTTTATAAAATTATTGGTGCTTTTGCAAGCGGTAAACGAATGGTGTCTTCCCTAAATGTTTAGATATTTAGAAAACCATTTCTTTAAAACTTTATAAATAGTGGCAAACGGAACATTTAAGAAATAACTTTTATAAACTAGATATAAGTAGATATTCCCTTCGGAAAATTGCTTTAGATAATGTAAATTTATAAGGAAATCATATTGTTTTTCTTAAATAAAAAAAAAACTTTAAATTGTTTAAAATTTAGAATAAATACTTTTTGAGTTTACTGGAATACTTTTTTTTTAATATTTGATCTGTTTAATTTTTCAACTATTTTCAGTGCTCAATAAAAAATGTCTGATTTTATAGACCATAGTTTGTATTACAAATATACCTTTATGTGTCTATTAATTAATAAATATTTAAATTTATTCCGCTTGCTCCATAAACAATCAATCCTTGTTAACTTTGTCCAATTAAAAATAAATAAAAAACCTTTAAAATGTAAGCCGAAATTCCTTGATCAACACACACCTGCAGGCTCTCGGCCGTTTTGAGAAACATGGGCAGCGAACTCTGACCCACGTTGACCTCGCCCTTGTACATGAAGTCGAGCAGAGAGCGCATCTCTGAGTATCTGACATCTTTCAAGTATATGATGGGATGTGGATGCTGGTTCTGTAGGAAAATTGTCTCGAAGTACGGACTGCAGGCTGACAGTATGGTTTGGTGAGCCTGCAGAAGGAAATGCCGAATGAGTTAGTTTTTAGTCTTACATACATATAAGTAAAGTAAGTAAAGGACCCACCTTGACTGTTTCGCCCTCGCAGGCGAGCGTGACATCGCATAGCGCCTCCCGCTGCAGCAGTGAGGTTAGCACGCCGGTCAGATTTGTGGGATGATTGTTCCAGCGCAAGCAGAATTGCTGGTCCATCGCTCCTTGGTCAGTGTTGTACCTGTAATGTGGGAAAAGATTTGAATAAGTATATGAACAAATATTAAAAACGAATCAGAATTATTTTGGCATTGGCAAAACAACCGCAAAGTCCACATGATTTTAAATGTATTTATTTTCAATTATTTCCAAGGAACCTGAATTATCATAGAATTATTTTTGAAATAATTATAAAACTTATTTATAATTGTTTAACCCATATTATTTGGTAGACTTAAACTTTGGACCCATCAACCTAGTTTGTTTATTTTCCGACCGTTCTATTTTCGTACCATTCCCGAAGCGAAAGCGGAAACGGAAGCAATACCCTCTTCGCATCCGCTATCGTTATCGTTATCGGCGGCCGCTCCAGTCGCCCACAATTGTGGGCGTGTGTAACGTGTATGGGCATTGTACAAGAAATACCAATGATAATTTGTCATTGAACACAATTGCTCATTACAATTGCCAAAAGCTCGGGGCTGTTCTCAATTATTTATTGCATTTCCGGTGCCCGATAACAAACCGCACGATGTGTGTTGTTGTTGCGGCTGGTGGTGCCAAACTCCGCAAACTGCACGAAAACTCCACAGTTGCATCTGTATTAGAGTGTTAATTGCCATTTTGCCATGTTGCCGCCATGTTTGGCTGCTGGCTAACTGTTAATTACTCGGCCAAATAGACGAGCAATCCATGCAAATTTGGTTGACATACCCGAGAAGGGGGACTGGTGGCATAATGGATGGTTTTTGTGGCTTATCTATCGCAAAATTTATTGAGCCCTCTCACACCCACTTACAGAGGCGCCCAAGAATAGAGTTTATGTGGATATTTCTTTATTACAATTGCCTGGAATCCGCACAGCCTAATCTTAACGGCCTTTGGTCAAAGTTCTACTGGGGGCTTGCAGGGGGTAACAAATAGGGGGTGGTGCAGCTAAGAAATTTGATAAGAACCACTTTTGTTTTCGCTGCTCTTGTGCTAAATTTAGTAGAAATGGGTTATTCAGGAGTCCTTCGACTTACTACACACGCAGTAAACGGCAGTAAATGTACAATTACGAAAAAGTAATACATGTTGACATTAAATAAATATCAACCTTGATCATAAGACTAATATACAAAAAATATTTTTTTTTCCGTAATTCTCAAAATCAATTTGCAACTTTTTTAAAAAATTTTAGAAATAAAATAACATTTTGGAATAATAGGGATACCCAACTATTCTATACAAAATATACAAAAAAGAGGGAAATTAAGAGAGAGCTAGAGCTTTAAGCTTTTGCCGGCGACGCTGAGCGACTAACAAAATAAATAAACAAAACGTCAAAGAACTTTTTCGCAAACCGAAATGCTGACCGTGAGAAAGAGGCATCGCACGGAGAGTAAAAGAGACGGGTAGATGCGGAAAGAAAGAGAGAGGGAGAGTGGGTGCGCGCGTGCGAGAGAGATTAGATCGGTTGGGTATATGTACTTATATGTATGCTCTGGCAATAATAACAATTACAAAGGCCGCTGTCGTAAGCGTTTTTTTATTGGCGATCTTTTCTCTCACTCTGCCCACCGCCCACTACTCTCTCTTTATGTCTTTCTTTCTTTGTTTGATGTGCTTAAAAAAAGAGCCCAAATAAACTAAAATCACCTTAAATAATAAGTTTCATTTTCATTCGCCCACTATCTTGTCTTCGTACATTATTCTTGTATCTTTTATTTTTGTAAAAAGAGTTTAAAAGTTTTGCATTTGTATCTTTTCGCGTTTTAAATCTGTACTCTTCTATATGTATTTCGCATTTTTTACTCGAACATTTCGCAAGCCAAAGTGCATTCAGTTTTTGAAATTCAAATTTTCCTGAATTCAATTTTAGTTTCGAAATTCAATCACGTGTTTTATAACAAAGCACTTTTTGTTGTTATTTATTTGTAGTTCTTTTTAAAGAATTCAGTTGTTTTATTTGCAAATTTATTATTTCTTAAAATACTTTATAGTTTTTCGATAAGAAATAATTTATGGATTTACTATCCAAGGTTAATAAATAATGGGGCAAAAATAACGAAGGGAAACCCAATACTTATCTTTTTCGATTGTCACTCAAATCAGTAAAAACTGATTCATAGAAGTGAAAATAAATTAAGACTAGTACAGTCTTTGTAAGGATTAATTATTTTATCGCACCAGGAGGAATGTTGTCAAACTTGGGTACTTTTTTTGGTAATTACTGCTATCAGTAGAAAACATATTTAATTTCATAACAATTTACTTTGATTGACATAAAAATATATACAATTATTTATGCAAAATATTTAATAAACCGACTTTTAATTTAAATACATATACAACCAATTCTTCAAAAAGTTATTCAATTTTTGCCTTCTCTGAAATCCGGTTCTGCAGCAGTCACAAAATAAACTTTTGTCGCCCATAAATCATTTTGTAAATATAAAATCTCTTTTAATTGTGTCATTCTAGCTTCTCTTTTTCTTAATAACTTTACTGCCCATTTATTTACAAAGTCGGGGGAAGTTTAAAAAAAAATAGAACGCAACGTAGCCAGCGCCGGCGCCAAAGTAAAAAAAAAAAAACACCAACCAAGCAATTTCGACGCATTGTACTTTTTATAAACATTTTTTTCATTCAATTTCGTTTTCGTTGACGGGGCGGCAGTGCAGTCGACGTCGACGTCGACGCTGGCGTTGCATGCGATTGCAGTTTTTATTTACACTTGCGCTTTCAATGCAAATTTGCTATGAATGCAAACACAAAGTTGTTGCCGCTCGCGTTTTTTTTTTGTTGTATTTGTTTTTGTTTTCTGTTCTGTTCTGTTTAATTAATGAGAACTTTTACTTTCAAACAACAGTAGCGTCCGTTGCGCTTACGTAAATTGTTTAAAAATATTTTAGCGCTTATCAGCGAGCGCGTTAGCTTTTGGGGGCGTGGCAAAGGAGGGCGGAGGCGGTACGATCAGCAAATTGCGCAATATGTTAAATGCCGCTCAACCAACACCACCCATCCGCTAAAACGTGTTGCTGTAACGCTCGGCGAATCAATATCAAGATGCAGATACAAAGCCCAAGATACAGATAAGCGGCAGAGGAAAAAGTTTAATGGGAAAAAAAACATTTTGTCACGCGTCAACAGCATACTTAGATAATCAACGCTAACTGCCAGTCACACAGTAAGCAAATAAGAGCGATTAAAGAAGCCGAAGATGTAGTACCCTTATTTCATTGGGCCAATTCTATGTACACCCAAAACAAAATTCATAGAAACGAAACTATTGTTACATTAATTCGACACTATTGGGTGTCAAATTTGCATCAAAAGGATGAGTATTAAATTAATACCTTCAAACGTATTAAATTGCAACTTTCGGTATAGAAATGAAACTACAAAATATTAAGTTCATAATATTTCATATGAAAATTAATACTACTGAATATAGAATTTGTATTATTTAGTATTAGGTCAATACCACTTTTTTTATACTACATCTAGTATATTTTTAATACAACGCTTAGAGAGTTAACACTTTCGATTTTTTTGGGCGTATAAATATTTACAACACATTTTACAAAAATCCTTGAATATCAAAAAGTCAAAGAAACATTAAATTAATAATGTCAAACTCTTTATAACTTAAAACATTTTTGGTTTAAGATAGTGATTGGAATTCTAGAAATATGTCATGATCATTAATAAAAATCATTAAACAAGAGATCTAAGGTTCTAGAAAATGTGTCTCTAAGAATCTAATATTAAATTACAAATCCTAAAAAAATTAAAATGCTAAAAAAAATGTAAATATTTTTAAAAATTTCAAGAAGTTTAAATTTCCTGTACTCCGCAAACAAACTTCCCAGCATAACTAAAATACCTGTTTTGCGAGAGTATTAAAAATGGAGGGAACAAAGTAGTACCTACTTATGAGGCGCACGGGGCGTATCAGTAATGGCCTTCAACTTTCAGTTAGTGGCGCCTTATCGTGCGAGACTGCGACGCCGGCAGCGCTGCCGCCTGCTCTGCCAGCGCTCAACGCTCAGCTGTAAGCGAAATGGTTTTTTTTTCGTTTTTTTCTGTTCAATTTACACGTTCTAAATAGTTTGCGCAAAGCCAAACGAGTGTGTGCGTGTGTGTGTGTATCCGTGAGATACGCGAGCGAGCACTCACACAGATACTCGAACTGCGATAATAATTATAAATACAAAGTAGTTTGTTGATATTTGTTGTTGCCTGCCGCTGCTGACGTTTGACGTTTGTTGATCTTCTCGTTTTCTTTCTTTTTTGTTGTTATTGCTGCTAGTTTTCAATTTTCGCTTTGCTGTTTATCTTTTGCTTTAGAACTTTACATGTTGGCGTAGGTTGTTGTTGTGCGCGTTGTAAATTTACCGTTGCGAGTTCAACGAACGCGAAAAAACCTGGCTAGAAATAATGAGCGCCCACATGGTCATTACATGGTTTTTTGTATCCGTATCTTTCGTCAGCAAAAGATAGCCGAAAAATATGATCTTTTTTTGGCGCCAAAGACAGCCGAAAAATATTTATAACAAGTACGTAATTATTTTTTTTGGAAATCCAAGGTTGGTTTTTTAAACAAATAAATAGTTTAAAAATTTTAAGTAGAACAAGAAATGCATGATTCAAATTTCTCCATAACGAAAAGTGAATAATTGTTATTTTATTCCAGGAAATATAGGTTTTTGCAAATTCCCAGATTTTCTTATCGCTTTCTATGTTACGGGTTTTTTTTTGCTTTTAAAATTATTCAAAATATTGAGAAGTGGAAGTTTAATTTTGAGAGAAAACGTTATTCGGAGCAGGCACGTTTCTAAAACGCTCCCATTTTTCTGCCCTTCGATAAACCAGAGCGGTTATAAATCAATGGAAATCGCAAACAGCGGAGATGCGTTTGTTCAGATAACCGAAATGAATATTTCAAATTTGCTAATGCACACAGATACGGCTACAGCCACAGATACAGATACAAGTACAGGCAGAGATGCACAGATACAGATAGACACTTGCAGAAGGCAAACGAGATCAAGATTAGCGCGTTCGCGGTTCACCTTGACTCAATGGTCAAATGTGCAAAATGCCGCAAAGTAAACTTTGAGCAACAACAACGGCAACGGAGAGGCTTTAATGAATCAGCCAGGCCAAAAGCGTTTGCCAAAGGTTTGGCCAGCTTGTAAAAGATGAAGGTCGCCGGTTACAGATACAGATACAGATACATTTAGACGATAGATACAGATACAGCCGCGCCAGATCATGATTGATTAAGCGCGGCCTGTAAGCGGAGGCCAAAAACTCCATTTAGCCTTTGGCTTGAGGCTTGGCTTGGTTTGGATCGCTAAAAAATAAAACAACAAATAAATAAAAAGCCAGCAAAATGTTGAGCAAGGTCAACTGTAGGAGGTTACTAATACTGGGTACTGGGTACTGAACACTGGAATACTGGGCCCTGGGAAAATAGCTAATGGCTATTAGCCGGGCCTAACTGGGTCGCGAAGCCGGATAACTCGGGTGGGCGAAGTTGTAGGAGTGAGGGATATTAGGGTAATGGGTTCGTTCGCCAAATTGATTTATGCACGAGTTTGCGCGAACTAAATCAAATGTTTGCCTGGCTAATTAACTACGGGCCATAGGTATTGGAATAGTGCTTTTCTAACCCATTTAAATAAACTAAAAGGTTGTTAAAAAAATAACAATTAAATAAAAAGGGATATTGATCTTTAGGACAGCAATAACTTAAGAAAACTATATATTTTTAAATAATGCACAAAAACATTTACTATTCATTTATTATGTATTATTATTATTTTTATAAAAAATCCCCTACCCAAACAATAAATTTAGTTAAATTCAATTAACACATTTTTCCTCAGCCTAATTAATTTGTTTACCACTTCATTGTTGTGAGCGTTTGTTAAACGCGTCCCACTCTGATTTAAAATTGCATGGAAAAATCAAGAAATGAGCAATTTTCCAAGGCGTGTTTACATGGCGACCAGCGGGCCAGCAGATATAATAATTTAACTTGTCGCTCATTGAGGGGATATTTTTAGAGAAATGCATTATTAAGCAGCGCGGCACAAGAGTCCATATCCAGTAGTGGGGAAAAGGGGGCTGCAGGGGGGTCCACAAAAGATACATTTTACATTTGTCAGATACAAATGTGTTAATTGCCTTGCAGTGCGTGCGGTGCAGTGCAGTTCGGTCCGCGGCCAGGAATAGAACGCCCACACGCAAAAACTGTTTATGCCGTTTACCCGCCCATGAGTAAAGCAGTGGGTAGGGAAAGGGGCGGTGAAACGGGGGGCGGGGCTGGGGGCATCAGGGATGCAGACATTAGTGCGAAACTGTGTCGAGCAGCGTGTGGGCGGCCAAGAAGTGCGAAATTGTGTAAAAGGCGACAAATGAAATTAGCCGACTGCTCGCGCCTATCAGATATATCACTGGAGAGGGGCGTGGGGCGTGGGGCGTGGCAAGTCGGGTTGGGGAAAGCGGAAAGAGGAAAAAGGCGGCCGCAAAAGAGGCCCCCATAACATCGGCTGAGTTATGATCTGAGGTGAATTGGAATTGCCACTCGTTAGCAGGTCATGATGATGTCATCCCCAACTACTCCCAGTCGATCTTTCTACATGGTACAAAAAAAATAACAGGGTTTGACTTTCAAAATGTAGTTTTTGATAACACTACTTTAAAGTTTAAGGTAGAAGTTGTTGAAATCACGAAATATCGACCATCGAATACAGTTTTCAATACCTGAATATATTTACTGTTAGCCAAAACAAATTGTATGATGGACAGATTATTTTTAAAGATGATAAAAGATGGATAAAAAATGAAATAACAATAAATCGAAAATCGAAAACAGTTTGAAAAACTTAAATACCTGAATATATTTACTGTTAGCCTAAAAAAAATCAATTTCCACCAAAATTTGTATAAAGAAAGATTATTTATGATGATTTATAATTTTTCAAAAATTTAAAATCTTTTATAAAAGATGGCCAATAAAATTGGATCGTTTCCTTGATGTTTTTTTAATTTTTGTGAAATATTTTTCTCGCAGTGCAGCTGGTTACTCTCCAATTCACCAATACCATCTCACTGACAACCAACGCTTGTAACGACTACAGTTACCCGGCTGCGGATTGTGGGTGCCGGTGGCCGGTGGCCGATGGCCATAATCTGGAATCTAGCCAAGGGGCACCAACCAGCAGCCACTCGATCGGGCTTGGGTTTTCAGCTCTCAAGTGCTCCGATGTCCGCCACTCGAGGAGCTGACTTCGATTTTCGAAATCCGCCGTGGGCTGAGCAGCCAGCAACTCGATTTTGAATGACTTTTACAAGAATCTTCAGCTGTCATCGCATTGCTATTGTCTTTTTCTAGGGATTTTTCTTCTCAACCAAAGCAAAATTACACTGGCAAAATAAAGGAATTTTATTTAATACATTTTAATGTAATTTAATTCGTTAAAAAAATAAAATTTCTCAGAAATTCCATTTGTTGACAGTATATAATTATGTTTGTAAGTCCTAGTTTCTCTGCTCTTGAGCATTTCCCCGCAAAAGGGCATTTGCTGGCTCATGAAAGGCAATAAAAACTCTCCATCGCTTTATTGGCTGCTAAACGAAGAGCTTTCGTGCGATCGTGCTGGCTGAATTAAACGGGGCGTATGCCTAATATATTGCGCATACGTCACGTGGTGCAGCGGCGCAACTCAATTAGCACACGATACAAAATGAACAGAATTGCATGCAAATTGCATTTATCGAAATAATCAAAACGAAATTCATTTCGATTAAAATTCGCAAAAACTTTTTTGGCAACCATAAGTGGTCGAGGAACAAGAACGAACAATTACGTCAAGTGTCTGTGGTCAGACACTCTCTGGGCAATTAAATGCGCCAATTTCCCCCCAAAAACTGCTACTGCCTGCTTTTGCCGATGCAAAATATATATGCAAAGCGAACAAATAGTAAAAGATGATGCACAAATTCTGACATCTTTCAACTTTGGCGGCGTGGGCAGCCAGCAGCCAGCAGCCGAAATGCTCGAGTAGCTCGCCAGATTCTGTGGCCGTATCTTTTTTGTCCCTGCCTCGGATATTTGCAATTACAATGACACTCTGATGGAGAAAAGGAGGGGGTCGCGGCGGACTTTTTTCGCTGACTGACCCAAATTCGACGAACACACTTAGAAATTGTCTACGAGAGAGCAGCGACAACAACTTGGATAGCACTAAGTACACGCAAACAACATGACAAAACAAACAGGCCCGCGAAGGCGTATATAATATATACATATAAATATATATCTCCATACCTATAGATGCGATGCGTGCGAGAGTGTGTGTGTGTGGGCCCACTTAAACCCTGCCAAAAGCAACCTCAGGCACATGAGCATGAGCAAGAACCGACAATAAACACCAAGGCACCAGCAAAATAAACGAAACTTTTTGCCGGCTGACAAATCGCGCGCGCTTCTGCGTGGGCAGACCTTATAGACCGTACTACAGACCGCCGCCTGCGCCCTCGCCTCCTCCCCCGGTCCACCGACCCAATCCTCTGGCAACGTCGATCGCCGACATGTGGCCCTAATTCATGCAAAAAAAAAAAATCCCCAACAACCAAATATTGGGCAACATGTGCGACTGCCTTTGGGACTGCGAATTCCCAAGGTGTACAGGAAAAGGGATAAAAAATAAAAACTATCCTAAATTTCTAAGAAAAAAAATCCAAAATATCTAAGAAATATTATGGTTTTTATCAGAAAATTGAAAAAAGGTTTCAAAAGAATTACATTCGTTAGTTTATTTTTATTACAGATCCTTTTTAAAATTAAAAACTTATCAACTTTTCACACCATCTTTAAATATAAGATTTATAGATATTAAAAAATATCAATTCATAACAAATACAACATATTCAAATGTTGGTTAAAATAGATTGCTTTCAAGTTTATAAGTTGATTGATAGATGATTTTCTTAACATGATTATTCAAATAACATTGTACATTTCTTAGAAAAAAAATCACACATTTTTATAGAAATATTTTTGTTTTTATCAGGAGTGAAAAATTATAATTTTAATATTTATTAACAATTTTTATAAATAACATTCATTAGTTAATTTTTATTACACAGCTATTTTTAAAATCAAATATTTACAACTTTCCACACCATCTTTAAATTTAAGATTTATAGATATTAACTTATTCAAATGTTGGTTAAAATGGTTGAAAGCAATATCAAGCTTTCAAGTCTAGATGATCTTTCAAGTAACATTGTAGCTTCCTAGCCAGAAATGACTCAACAAGTGCCAATTAAACTCACTTCCCATTCGGAGAGTTCTAATATTAAACTTGACCAACAAAACACACCCCAAATACAAGAGTTATAAATAGATAACAAGATCTCTAAACGCGCAAATTATAAATATGCAATCCATTCGGGCAAACAAAATAATTTATGTTTTTGTTTGCAAATACTTGGGAGGTATTCGCATTTGGCATGTCTTCCGATTCCTGAGGTGGGCCAGGCCAATATATAAACATACGTCGTACAGCTACTACAAAGCTTTTATCCTCCTTTCCTCTCGCCGCCTTTCGAGAAATGTATTTATAAGTCGGCGCGAAATACACGAAAATAAACTAAGGGAGCGGAAAAAAGAAGGCAAAAATGATCTTCCCCTAGGAAAAAGAGAGCATGGGGGGCAGATTGGCCCTGGGTTTGGGCTATTATGTGTGCCACACACATGTATACTTCGAACCCACCCAATAGGGTGGACCAACCCCCCTCGCCCAATCTCATACGTCTTATACAATAACATCAGTCGTATTTACACAGTTGTGCGAACAGAATTCGAACTGAAAAAATGTTTTCACCGCTTCGCTCATATAAATACAAATCACAAAAAAAGAGTGAAAAATAAATAAATTGCATAAATACATAAATAAATAAATAACAAATTGCGAAAAAGGTAACAATGCATCGCTTTTGTGCGTTCGAGCGTTCTGTGTTCCCGTCGTCTTTTATTATTTTAAAGCTACTCAATGTGTTATTTTTTTCTAGAAATAAAAAAGTGTGATCTAATCTAAGTTTTTCGAAAAGAATTGGATTTTATTGCCATGTGAGTCGATTAATAATAAACGGGAATTACCAAAAATGGTTCTAAAAACATACAGTTTCTTGATAAAATGAAAGTAATAATGGTATTGTACCCCTACTGAAAATTTCACAATTTTGTTATCAAATAATTTTATTAATTATATTATAAAGTGGAATTTCCATAAATTTTTACATTCTTACGGTTCTCAGAATTTGATTTAATCGACTAACTAAATTTCGACCATAAATGTGATCATCTAGGGGCTGATCACCCACCCTTTAGATAACCTCTCTTAGTGGGTTATTCGCAAACATTTCGCCTATTTTTTCTTTATATTATTTGCTGGCTGGGTGGGCTGCGAAGGGGGCGTGGTCCGTGCTCGTTTGCCTTTAATCTAAATTGGCACATAGTAATGAGTGTGTGTGTCCCTGCGTATGCGAGTATGCGAATGTGATTGTGAGCATGAGCGATCGCACATGTCTTCCATATAGAATATAGAATATATTGTATATACGTATGATGTACCTACATATCTCTCTCAATCTCTCTGCCTGCTTTTCGTGCACACCCTTAATTGTGTAAAATAAATTGGCGCTGCCAGCGAAGCTGTCGCTGCGCGTTTGACGTCAGCTCAAAGCTTTTTCTTTATTATTCTCGCTTTTTCCTATTTTTTTGGTAGCACTTTTGTTGTTGCTATAATCGCGCACAGATTGTAAAAATTTAAATTTATAGATAATTTTCGCATGTTTTAGGTTTTTCTTCCGCTAGTCTGTGTGAGTTGGCGTGTGTGTGAAAAATTTTCGTGTATATTTTTAGAGATAACTTTTACGCATGACTTGATATGCTAAATTGAAAGGGAGAGGCGGGGCATTGCGGGGACTTTTGGGGTGGTGGGCGGCGGCGGAAGGGTAGAACGGTAAATACCTTTGCTTTACATCACACTCACGTACCGAGATAATAGATAGTCGGACAGATAAATCGGTCGTATTGCTGTTATGCCATAGGGTTTTTTCGCATACATAATGGATTCCACTCAATCGGATTGTGATGTAAGTGATCCGGGGTTTTTTTTTCTATTTGCCCTGTCTGCGCTATATGTATGTTTTCTATAGATAAGAAACGTCAAAATCAAACTCTCGTTTCGGACGGTGTAGGACAGTTGAAGGTCCCTTAAACATACACACCTCATATGGGGGTTCTTTTTATTATCGTTTTTTTTTTGAAACAAGGAAAAGAACAAGGAAAGCGGAACAACGAGGAAATCATTCAAATGTTCAAATTTTAACATAAATAAATATTTGATTTTTATATTTTTATTATACTGTGTGTTTACGCAATTGTATTTTGAAAATGTAATTACTTTAGAAACAGTGGGAAGTGCGAAAAGAATTCTTTAATTACCTTGTAAAAAGTAGAGAATATAAAAATATACCATATTTATACAATAAAGTTTTCTAACATTTTGTCGAAAAAAATTTAAAATCCCCGATATCACACTTTTTTTTGTCTACTCACTCTGATATTCCACTCTTTTTTTAGGGATTACATAACACTCGCCGGATGATCTGCTGATGTCTAGCTAATCGGATTTTATAGGTCTCCCTGTCGTCTTTTTTTTTTAACTTTTTAAAGCGTCACAAACTTTTATCTGAGATCCCCTTTACAACTTATACGCCATAAAAGTGACCTAAATATGTAGTTGGGACGCGAGAGTTACTGTGCTAAGGAATGCCAGTTGGAAATTCGCAGGAAAAAATAAACCTTATCTACACTTGTTCATACTATATGCAATATGCGATTATGGTTCCTCTGTGTGGGTATTACTTAATGCGCAACACTTGGGAACTTTCGCTTTCGATTCTCGGTTCATTCCGAGTTCTCCATTCCGATTTCTATACCCCCATTCACTTTCGCTGGCGTTGAGACAGGTCGTATACTTGATGTCTGGTCGTACTAACCTTTCCCAGAGTGATTCCAGCAGCCAAAAGTTAGTGTAATCCAATGTGATGGGTTGGTTTTTAGCCTTGTTGTTTTATAGCAAGAAGTACAGTTGGGTTCAGTTAATAGTATAGAATTTTGATTACTCGCTGCCCAAGTATGTCAGACATAAAACTTTAAAATTCTATCAAGGCACCACATTTTTTCTTCACTGATCGTTAATGATCTGGGGGAGGGGGTATTTAATTTTAAGTATATATTTTTCAAGGCACTGATTTTAACACGATTTATTTAATTTTTAATTAATATTTTTTTCAAAAATATTTTTGAAAATATTTTTAAAGCACTTTAGTTGCAATTATTTGTTGGGTTTTTCATAGATTTTTGTGGGCGTGTGGGCGGAACTATGTGTGTGTGTGTGTTTCTTGGTGTGTGAGTGTGTGTTAGAATCCGCGCAAACGCAACCCGTCCGTATCCGCCGCGTATCTGCCGCGCAACATCACAACAAAATTGTAACTAATGCGAGGTTCGCGAGAAAATAGGTTAAGAGTGCCGCGCGAAACGTGCGTCGGCGTCGACAGCGCAGTCGGCCGGCGTCGGCAGAGCGATTTGTGAATTTTTTTGCTATACTTTTTTAAGCGCACGCGAGCTCGCTGATCTCGGCGCGGCAATTCGCAAAAACAGAAGAAGCGAATAAACGCAGAAAAAGCGACGCAGCACCGTCCAACTAGAAAAAGGCGCAGTCGACGGCTACGTCGACCGAGGCAGCGGCGTCGACAGAGGCAGCGACGACGACGACCTACCAACCGACTGAAGCGGCGGACGCGAACCAAATTGCCAAAAACCTTGATACCGATCGCCGCTCACAAACACACACACACGTAAAAGCGCGCTGCCTTTTTTTGCACCGAAGAGCGGCATTTCTCTCTCTCGCGATTCGCTCGCTCAAAAAAGAGACAGAAAAGCATAAAAAGCGCAACATGTTCGCAAAAAGGTTTTTTTAATGAAAATTAACATATGAATGCATGTATGTATGTTTTATTGTATAGTACAAATATCATATAGGGATTGAGAATCAAATTCTTCACCATAAAAAAATCCAAAGCTTTTTTTAAAGACGTTAAATAAGTTTAAGGCTTTTTAGCTTGTAATTTTAAATTATTATAATGTTTGAAAACGAATCATTTTATCCATAAAATCCGATTTTTTAGGAAAATTTGTCTTAAAAAATTAATAAGAAAAAATTAAAAATTAAAGAATAATTTGGGAATTTTGGAAGCCCAAGAAACTGGCGACTGCGCAGCAGCAGCGACGTCGGCAGCGATCCCCCGCTC
Source organism: Drosophila prostipennis (assembly GCA_037075205.1). NCBI lineage: Eukaryota > Metazoa > Arthropoda > Insecta > Diptera > Drosophilidae > Drosophila > Drosophila prostipennis. The sequence goes on from JBAMCJ010001545.1 coordinate 109,189, forward strand.
GCCAGCTATTTCCATCTCTTTCGCTCTCTTGCGCTTTTCGGTTCTCTCTGTAAAAATGCGCTCGCCAAATTAGATTTTATGAGACAACAAAAACAGCAAAAAAAAAAAAACAAGAAACATCATGGTATGCACATAGCGTCATCGCTGTTACTGCTACTCCCCCGCCCCCTTGCCCTAATCGAATGTATATTTTTATACACGTGTAAGTGTGTGTGTGTGCGTTCGTAGGGGCGCAGCCCATAAACAAAACAACAATAAAAAAGCTTGCAATTTTTTGGCCAATTTTTGGCTGTTGGGGCTGGTTGCATGTGTGCGTGTCCGTCGAATTGTCGTTAGTCGTGTTTTTTTCTTTTGGTTGCTCGTATTTTTTCGGCAAATGTTGCTGTTTGAAGGTCAACTTTACGACCCATAAGCGCAAAAATGTGTGTTTTTGATACCCTTGAAGAGGGCATTCTTGTTTAGATTATACGATTGTAAATTTCGTACACGTCAGAGAGTTGCATATTTAATATCTCAACAAGTATTTATTTAAATTTAAGCTTTGACTTTGACAACTAGTTTTGTCTTTGAAAAACCGCACGATTTATAACTGTCATTTATAGGATCATAGAAGTTATGGTTGGGATTAATTGGATTTCCTTTTTATTGTACCTATTTTATTTATTTTACACTATGTGTAAATGGATTTAGGTATTTATATTACAAAATCACAAATTGCTTTATTTTAGGTAGCATTTTTCATTAGCTCACATTAATTAACCAGTTCCAAATTATGAATAAAACTGTTTTATCTCTGGAATATTTCTGGATATTATAACTTTAACGGTTAAAGTTTAACCCAAAGACGTTCGCTTGTATTTCTTATATATTTTGCTAAAGGGTATTTAGATCTTCGGTTATAAGTTAACCGTCGGATTTACTTGGCGTTAGTTGCGTCGCAGTCGAAGCTGTCTGTTGCCTTTGTTGTTGTTGCTTTATTTTTGGCACACTCGAGTGTCCGCGTGAGTGTGTGAGTGGCTGTCTGTGTGGGTAACTTTACATGCGCGTGTAGGGCTCACTTTGCTGCTTTTTTAACGGCCGACGTCGACTGCGCTGCCTTGATCACTCACTCACACAGATACTAAGCGGAACACAGACACACTTGTTTGCCAGCCCAATTTGTTGTAGCTGTTAGTGAATTTAATACATAATACACACATGTGCGAAACATGTGTACGTTTGCGTGTGTGCGAATTTGATTGTTGCTTTTTTTTTATATAAATTTAGAACTTTTTGCATTTTTTCATTGGGCATTTTTGATATACAACGCAAAACTGGCCCTGCTTCTTTTCTGTTCTATAAAATTAATTTCTGATCCTGAGATCAGGCCATTTAAAGTGAAAGTCACTCGATTCGAGAGCTTTATGAATGAATCGTTTTCTGTCGAATAATTGTGTGTGTTTTGTTGTGATAAGAGTACCGATAATCCACTTGCGTGGGTTTTGACTCTAATCTCAAGGGCTCTCCACCATTTTTTATCTTGATTTAACCCGGAATTTATCTGAGTTCTGCGGTTGTTTTGGTATGCTCAGTGCTCTACTCAAACATACATTATGTAATCTTTTATTAACTTTTTTTTTTTGCTTGTATAACTAATTAGTAAGCAAAGACCTATTTTTAGGCAAATTTTTTAAACAAACAAACTGATAAGGATATATTACAAATCTTACAAAGCTTCTTGACAAAATAAAGCAAAAATATGTGAATTTTTAAATTTTTAGTATTTTGCCAATTTGACGTCAATCCTCTCTACAAAACTTAGGATAAGTTTTCAAAAAAGAAAAATATTTTTTGCTTAACATGTTCTTGGAATTTCAACTTAGCTTGAAATTACTTTTATTAGTACATTCAAATATTATTTCTGGGAAATTTTAAAATATGCAAATAAATTTAATGGGCGATAAGAATATGAATTCAGCTTAACATATTTTTGTAAATATGTTAGTATATATTTTTTTTTCAAAAAATGTTGAGGCTAATCGTTAAATGTAGCCCCGAAAGCTTAATAGGTTTATTTGGAACTCCGCATTATCAGTGGACTCATTATGGTTTTTACAAATGCTTACTTCTAATCAGGAAATCTTTCCTGGAATTTCCGATACACAATCAAAGAATTCTATATATTATTTGCAACTACAGAAGACCTGAACTTTAAACATTCGCTTCGAAATCTTTGAGTGCTCTTATCAGGTTTTCTGACCCTTTGCCAGATCGATCGATCGGTTAATGTAAAAGAGGGCAAAGCTCGGCAATCAATCACTTTTGATTAGGCTCTATAAATACGCATTATTATCGATTTGCACACACTATCACACAGTCACGCAGTCACTTCAATTACAAGTCACAGCATTTGGTGTCATCGTGACAACTTCACTTTTCACCACGTTCCGAGACACAAATACCAATACATGTGTGAGGATCGGAGAGCCGAGCGATATTGTTATTACCGTAATAGCAGCGACAATTGAGTGCGAAAAGTCCAATGATTAGGAGAAGAATTACATTACAACCGCATGCCGCTTAGAAAAGAAATCAACTGAGCAATGGCGGCAGAGCTTCGGCAGAGCGCAGACAGCGCTGCGACTGCGACGCCGGCAGCGCTGCTCGCATATTCGAGAAGAGAAGAAAAGAGCGGCAAATTATTAAATAAATACACACACACACACAGGGGCAACTAAAAGTTATGCGAAATCGCAAAGGAGGAGAAAATAAAGAACGGTATTTGCGTCGCAGGCAATGCGAGAAAGAGAAGGAGAAAGAGCAGGAAAGAGAAGGAACCAGATCTTATAAGAATCGCCCGTCTTCGCTCTTCGGGAAGCTTTATCAAAGGAAAGATCTAAAAGAGGGTGGTGGTGGAAGCGGAGGGCTTAGAATTAGGACACAGGGCAAAGGCCGAAAGAAAAAAGAAAAAAATTACGAAGAGATTAATTTTCAAATTTAACGTGCGCCAAAATGATATGAGGGCTTATGAACTTAGAAGATTGGAACTTGAAGAACTAAAAAATATAGCAATCTAAAACTATTCAGCTCAATTTTACAAAATATTTAATTTAATTTGAATTAAATATAACATGTTAATATTTCGTAATGTTACCTTTAATCCCAATACATAAAATATTTATTCAAGCTAATTGTACTGATTAATTAATATTAAAACTTTGTCTACACTATGTATAAACATCGGAATGGCAAAGACAGATTCTCAACCGAAACACGTGAGCTGAAACTGCCTTAATCCGAAACCTTCCAAGTCGGGGCGTGACTGCTATAAATTAGCGACCATTAAATATGAGTCCCACAAACGGCGAAAATTCCCATAAAAGGCAGTTAGACAGATCAGCTGGTGATCTGATCCGATCGGATCGAGTTGACTTAGGATCGGTTGAGTTGAGTAACTATCGTATCGAATAGTATCCAGCGATGCCAGGCACTTGCAGTTCAAATCACAATCCGCATTTGCAGTTGATGCCTTTTTGAGGGTGGCGCAGCCGCCTTGACACACTCGCCTGAAATGTAACCTGTGGCGCATGCGCCGTGCCAAAAAGTGCAGCAACTGAAAATACAAATACAAAACTAAGCATTTTTGCTAAGCTTTTTGTCAAGCAAACCTTCTGGCGCCCATAAACGGCAATTCTCTTGCCGCCAGCCAGTTTACAACATCAAAAACAATAGCAAACAAAAAAAAAATTAACAACAGCCATAGTTAAGACAATGCGAAACGGCAAAAACCATATTTTGAGCGTGAGAAACGGTTATGGCCCGACCATATAGCAGATATAGCCGCCGCTGATAGCCGATCCAAAGTTCGCACTCGGCCCAAAAGAAAAAAAGACACGTGGGTGGCGCTGTAATGGAATATCAGAAAATCAACCCGTCGATGGGTGGGAAAAGGCAATAATAACTACAAAAAATGCGACCAGCACTCACGTACTGGGCTCAGAGATATAGCCAGATGCTAAAAAAATTCACTCGATCCGCACGAAGAGGTAAATACAACAAACTGTGGCATGCTGGATAAGAACAAATAACAGAAATATGTGTAAAAAGTATTTAATCGCAAATATTTCTCCATAAAAAGCGCTGCTTAATGAGTCGGCACACTGAAAATTATCTTGCGGTTCTAGAAAGAATTTGAATTTTAGGAAGAAAATCAATAAAATAAGTTCCTCTTGAGATTGAACCTACCTGTTTTGTAAATTAAATATTTATTACACCTAATTATTTTCTAGTTATACATAATAATATAAATATTTCTGGATATTAAATGAATTTTTCAGTGACCAGTCAGTCGTTCCATCATATTTACATGGCTGAATGGGTTCTGGCCCAACTCGACCGCTGAAAATTTTCGCCTGTTTACACAACAAATTTGAACAAATCAGCGACGGGAGGTATGCCAAAAACAACTGGATAGATTGTAAGCGAAACGAAATCAAATCAAATCAAATGAAACAAATTAGCGCCTCGCTAATAAGCCAAACAAAATGGTCTCACTCAATGGAATTTCTAATTAACTGACAACATATTTATTTATTGTCAAATATTCATTTCGGCCATTTCATTTGGCCATGTAACAACAGACGTGGACACAACACACCACCAATTCATACAATCAAAGCCTAAACACAATAAATGTTTAATTTCTGGTCGGAGCATGAGTTTCCACATTCGAATGGTAAATAAACTTTTGGCTGCCAGCGTATTACATTCATCAATGGAAATTGGAAAATTTCGGTAGGGTCAATGTAAGGTAAACATTCATGAAATTGCCCTGGACAATTGTTTTCCATTTCCAAAAAGTGAGCAACTCGAGGATGGATTGTGGTCAAGGGTAAAATGCGTTGTAAGCCGAGACATTTAAAGCGGTATTACATTTAAGTTTTATAGTTTTCAAATCGTACTTTAATTTAATTTTACCTAGTGTGTAAATTTCCGAAAGTTCACAGCTCAACTTTTGTAAATTTCCTTGGGAATTCAGGTGACAAAAATTGCAGAACAATTAAATAAATTCAGGACATTTCTATTTCTATTATAAAAAAATAGCAAAAATTTATATATTTACATACACGTTCGAATGGGCAAGCGATTTTATAGGAACAACTATTTTGATATGTACCAACATTATTTTTATTTGAATAAAATCAACAACAAAATTTTTGGTGGCTGGGAGAAAGAAAATAAATATCAAAAATTGTCTGGCCCGGTCCCTTGTCCCCTGACGATGATGGAGCTTTGAAAAATGTTTTTACAACATTTGTACCTACATGCGAACAAGTACTTATGTGTGTATATATTTATGTACTGCATGTTTTTGCTGCCGCTTGGCATTGCATATTTTAAGGCGAATTTGGGCTGGGAATTCCATTCCCCTCGAGGCAAAAGCAATAAATAAAGGACAAAAAACACTCGGCCACACACGCATGGCACAAATACATCTGCTTGTTTAATTTAATTTTTAATGCCCACAAAATATGCATAAAATATTAAGCGTGCGGTTTTTGTTAAAGTTCTCTCATTTTTTAATCGCCCTGCGTTTCCTTCTTTTCTTTTCGTATTGTATTGGGAAATTTGCATTTTCCGTACCGCTTTGCGGGGCCCAATGGATTGGCTCTCCGTCCGTGGAAACCAAACACAAATGGACCAGACCCGACCCGACCAGACCGAATCCAATAACCCGTGTGGCAATGCGAAAATGTGGAAATGTGCAATGTGCACATTAAAATCAATTAAATGACAAATTGAATTTCGGCAAAAAATGGCGGGCCATAAAAATTACATGTCCTTCTGCCGGGAATTGCAATCAACGCGTCATCAGGCAGCGCGAATGTCAATTTAATAACTCCAAAAACAATGAGCATAAAGACCCAGGCTCCACTGTACCACCAGCACTCTGCCCTGGCAAATTAACACAACAATGTTGGCTCATTAACAGCCCAATCCCGATAACCGACACCCAACCACCCACCCACCCGAGATGGCCCGCCCATTTTCCCTTTACAACTCCACAAAAGTTGGGCAAATAATTAAAAAACAATGCGTGAAATGGACGCAGAGCAGAGACAGTTCTCTGACAGATCAAAGCGCAGCGCCAACGAAGACAAGACACTTTCGAAAATTGTCTTTCGAAAATCAGAAAAATTTTCTAAAATGCAGTTTTAAAAACGAACAATTTGTGTAAAGCGAAAACCTGCAAAAAAATGTTTTATAAATCCAAAAATATGATCTTAAAATGCAGAGGTTAAAAAATATATACGGGTGTGTCACCGAAATCTCTTCCAACCAAATTTCCCCTCAAAAGCAAATCTCGGTGTCACGGAAACCGTTTGAAAATCAAGTACACGATTTTAAACCAACCGAATAGTAGGCTTTGGAGCAAATGTTCCTTAAATCAGAGCAAATTTACTTCGAAACTCCTAAAAAACTCTACAGATTCTGTAACACCTACGGTTTTGATGGGTTGGTTTCCAAACTAACCGTCCCCAAATTCGTCGCCGGTTTCTGTGACATCCCTGATATATTTTTAAACATTAAAATGTAGAAAAAATCAATCAGCATTTACAAAAAAATATTTTAATAAGTTTGATAATAGTATTTAAATATTATGGTCTGTTTAAAATCATTTTAATATTTATTTTTAAAGGTTAAATAATTCATAGCCATCCTTACGAGATTAGAAAATTGTTTATTTAAATAAACCATCAACGTTTTTTTGTTTTTTTTTTAATGCGATATTTTGGCTCAATGTAACGAACTTCGCAGAATCAGAGCAGCGCAAATTATGGCGTAATTAAAAGTCGGTAGGAGGTCGGACATCTCACTGTTGTACCTTCCCTTCCCGCCGGTTTTCCCGCCCCACCATCAATTCAATCTCGACTCTTTCACCGCAGGAGGCAATCGACGATTGCTGTAAATCCCTGTAACCAACAAAAGCTGAAATAAAAGGATGGAGCGTTGGCAAACAGTTGCCGATTCTGTTCCGGAATACGGATCCGGATCCGGACAAGTCAAGTGACGCAGGCGGTCGGTCATTAAAAATGCTCCGCAATTGCCGGAGAAATAAACGCCGACTGCGCTGCGACTGCGCTGCGACTGCGACTGTGGCTGCGAGTGAAAATTGACTTTAATTCCATTGCATTTAATTGTCAGCACAAGAGATTTTCAATTGCGCCCGCCATGGAAATCGTTTATTATTTATGGTTTTTCATACCCCCCGGAAAACACACACACCTACGCGACACACCCATACACACACTCGCACAGTCATTCATCTCTGCTGAGCATTATCGAAAATTTGTCAAAGTTATGGCCAGTAATTGACTTTAATGGCTTTTCAATTTGCCCATACCCACAAATTGAATCTACAAACAAGAAAAAAGCGAAAACAAATGCACATCAAAGCATTAAAATATTGTAATAAATAAAGAACGAAATTGAAATGCAATAAATAAGTGTAATAAAATATCCGGCAACACGAAAAAAAATGTACGCAATTTAATGGCTATGTAATTTTATTCATTGGCCAGATTTTCAGGTGAAAGTTAAAGAGTTATGCTTTGTTTTACCAAATTTTTTAAAGTTGTAAACCAATTAAAATGAACATTTTCATAGAATAATATGAGTTAATTTCTCAATTAACTAAAAACATGTGCATATTACATTATTTTGCAAAATTATGGTAATTGAGCTCCTAAATAACCAGTAAAGATCTTATTTTTGCAGCCTCATAAATCATTCGCTGGTGTAAACAAAATGGTTTTAGTTATGGCAGCTAGAAAAAATATGTTTTTATGACCCGTGCTACGAATTGAATTATCAAAAAAAGTGCAATTACCGTCCATTAATAAATGCAATCACGATTGCACCGCTCGGATGTAACCATGCTGTGTAACTTTTATTTATTGTTGCTCAGTTAAAGCCATAAATTCTATGGCCCCTCGGCGGAAGGGGAAGTGGCGAATAAAGCTCTTGGCTCTGTGAAGGATATGGAAAGTCGGAAATTTGCATTACGATGAAGCCAGCTGCTTCGGGTGATGCATAAATTCGCAGAGGGGGCTTCTAAGGGGGTTTCGAAGGGGGTTAAAGGCCAGGCTGCGTCAAAGCGACGCCGCACTGAACTTCCGCTTTGCAGCCAAGGTTGCATTTTGGCCAAAGTCAGACATTCCGCCAGCCAGCTTTGTTGTCTATTGTTTGGCCAAAAAGTTGGAGGGCTGTCTCAACATTTGGCAGCGTGTAATTTGTAAAGGCGAAAGCATTCAGATAGTGCGTTACAAAAAGGCAATAAAAATTCAAGGGTTAAGAAAATGGTGCATTGAAATTTTTGAAGATAATTAAGGTTTATTAAAGCTTTAAGAACCCATTTAATTTTTTTATATTTTCCCAAAAAAACATTTATTTAAAAACCTTCCCGAACCGCACTGTATCCACATACCCTAGAATCTATACACCCAAAAAAATCAATATGAAACGTAGTTCGATTTTACATTATTCAATATCAATTTTAACTTTATATGCGGCCCCGTAAATTCGATATGCGTATTACATAACGAGAAATGTACATGCGCATATCGATTTTACGGTGACATGCTTTTTTTCTGTGTGTAGCTGACTAACTGTTACCATATCAGGGTGAGATGGGCGCGTCTAAGCCGCGATCTATTCGCCCCGAAAAGCACTGAACTGTGAAATTAAACTACGCAAAAATGTACAACTTTTTCCGAACCTTTTTTCGTTTTTTTTTTTGCTGAGAAAACAAAAGGCTGATGATTTCAGACCGAGATTGTTACGTGCTGAGAGGTGGGTGGCTTATATAACCCGACGGGTTTTTAGGGCCACAGCCATTCAACCACTCAGGTAGGGCCAATAAATACGGCTAATAATATTTGCTCAATCAGGCAAATTGCCTTTAATCTGATTCATCGACGATGCCCGCATCTGATCATTCGAAAGCGATTTGAGGAAAAGGAAAGCGAATCGACCAAAGGCGAAAACCTCGAAGGCGGGGGCAACAACAATACTGCTATAAATTAAATTGCCCGCGCTCATTTTCCATTAAGCGGGCACAGTGGGGCAAAATAGTTAAAATAAGATTAATAAAGTAAACCTAAGAACAAATTAATAACCCTAAAATAAACTCAATTTCTAAATTATTGGTTACCAAATAATATTATACTTCAGCAATTAAGATTTTAATAATTAAGGAAACTTTAAAATAAAATCAAAACGGCACATATTATTTCAACTAAATTTTATTAGTGAATAATTAGCAGCTTAATTTTTTTTAACCAAGTAGCTAACCCATTTTGAACCCACTATGCAGCCCCATAATCACTATCAACTGGCGGCGTTACCTTGACCCCGAGAACGCCAAGCGAAAAGTGAACGAAAGAGGGAAAAAGAAACTGAATGAGTGCGAAAACGGGAATGACGGATTGAATGGCTGAATGATTGACTGACTGACGGAGTGACTGAGTGAGTAAGTGGTGGGTGGCTTGGATGGTTGGAAGCGGCTGCAAATGAGCAAAACGTGAGTCAGTCGGGCCCATGATGATGGTAATACGCCAACAATAACAACAATGAAGGCAACAACAATGCCGACGACCTTCAGGAGATGGAAAGGGGAGGGCAAGGGGGAGGGGGTTCAGATTGTGGGAGGAGGCGGTGAGGCGGTAAAAGTGTCTGCTTTGACAGACAGCTTCGATGCAAAGGGGCACGGCTTCAAGCTGCGGCAATTGCATTGTTATGTCTGTCTGCCTCCATCTCTTTCTCGCCTCTGTTTCCTTCTCTTTCGCCCATCTTTTTGCCACCTCTTTCGCTCTTTTAAGCCAGGATGTGCTGGCCCTGAAAAGCGGCGCCTAACCAGCTTTGTTTGTCCGCTCTTGCTCTTCTGACACGTTTTCCTCAGCAACAAAAAAAAAAGTACCAGACTTGTTGCACTCAATTAAGCTGCTTTCAATGGTACACAGAAAGAAGTAAGTGGTTTTTAATTTAAAGAAAGGGGTACAAAATAGTTATGCTTTACCAAGAATAGGAACTTGTTAAAACATCGATTGTGGGCACTATCGATGTTTTTGGCTATCGATAGTGGTCATCGGAAATTAAAGAAAATAAAAAACAATTACAAAAATTAAGAAAGATAATGAAAAAAAATGAAAATTTATGCTTGTATCTAACACGTATGAGAAAAACCAGGATCTTGATTTTATTGCGATTAAGGTGAAACAAAATTCAATGTTGAGCCCTAACAATGGAAATACCGTGCTGTCTTAAAATATATACTTTGAAATACTTTTTTTCTTAAAATATACCAAAAATTACATGTAAATTGGACTTATTTTTCTGAGCGATAGTACCGATTGTTGGTCCAAACCATCGATGTTTCCTAAATTTGTAAACCATCGATAGTATCGATAGTGCTCTCAATTTTTTTTACGAACCCTACTCTCAAGTATTCCAAAAATCTTTAGGAAATTATGTTTTTTCTGATTTCACAATCAAACTTGTTATTAACTCTATTTGGATTTTATTCGTACTTGTATTCGTGTTAAAATTGTTAAATTGTAATATTTTTCTGAATACATGCTAAATTTTTGTATGTGTAATAAAGGAGCAGACTGACTTTTTCCTTCTTGAAATTTTGCTGCTTCGCTCGACTTTTGACTTGTGTTTACTCGCCAGCATCTCATCACTTCACACCGTATTTTGTGGCTGTTGCTGCTTGTTGCACTTTATGAATGATGCGCAGCACGTGCCAACAGCAACATAAACAGCAGCAACATCAGCAACAGCATCAACAGCAACATCTACAGCAATTTCAGTTTACGCTACAATTTGCAGCTTAATTATTTTGATTTCGTATCTTGGCTGGCGTTTTGGTTTTTGTTTTGTGGCTGATTTCGGCTCTGATTGCCACTTTTACACGGCTCATTGGCGGGCACGTGTCGACAATGGCTTAATGCCGCCCTAACTGACCTCAAAATATTGGCAAATTGCTACAGCCACATTCGCCAAAATGGCTAGATTGTAGTGCGTTTGTTTGATTTAGAAATGTTATAGTTGGTTTATTTGGTCAGCTGAATATTTGGGTGTTGAAGTATCGCTCATAAATGTTGGAAAAAAATGAGCTATTAATGAAAAAGTAACAGACAATTTTATGAAAGAATTAAATTGCTTCCCAAGTTTCTTATACAAAGTAAATACTAACTCTTAAAAAATAAAAAATATTTATAAACTGCAATTAGTTATTATTAAGTTTTAAAATTAATCGATTTAAGTAGAGTAAAATCAAGGAAATTGGAATCAGGAAATTCCCTAACTGCAGCTAATCGATGAGATTTATGGTAACACAACTACAGCATCCATTTATCATCTGGCTGTAACTCCTTGGCCAACTGCAGTTCATCTTTCATTTGTAACTCGCTTCTGTCAGTAATAAGCGTTTAATTTACAATCAATTGAGCTTCCTTTTTTGCAGACCCAATCGTCTCCGTTTTTTTTCCTTTGCTATCCCTAAGTGACCACAGACAATAATAATGGCAAAAAGCAACTGCTGGCTCATTACTTAAGCTGGATATTAATGCCCAGTCATATGGCCATTAGCCCATTAGCGGACACCCCATCTTAACGCAAGCGCAACGCTCGGCCAATTACACATAAATTAAGCGCGGCTTACTGCTAACTGCTAACTGAAAACTGGCAAGTGCAGATCTAAGATATATCCATATATATATATAAACTGAACAACCGTTAAGTGGCTGCTCACAGACAGGCGAGGGGGGGGTTGGGGATATATCATATGTATGATATCTGTGATGCGCCCGCTGATTATACGTTCAATCGAGATGGAAGTGTGCCTCAGCAGACGGTTAAAAAAATAATAATCATAATAATGAGCATAAGGTAAGAAGAAATATAAACTGCGAGTCAAAGCAGCCAAGTGCAGCCGAGTTAAGTCATGAAAAATCCACAGCCATAAAGTAAGCAGAGCCCTTTTTCGCTTTTTTTACCTTTCCCGCTGACTCGTGGATAACACTCGTTTATAATACTCTTACTAAATTGGTAGAATGCCAACCGACATAGGAAATGTAAAAAATTTATGTTTAATAAGGTATTCCGACCAATTGCGAAATGAATTAATTGGTATTATAAAAGGTATATACAAATAATCTTTTAATATAAAATATTTAACAAAAATTAGAAGAAATACAAATTAAATTATATATTATTATAATATTTTTTGAAACCCTTTGGTACAAATATTTCTAAATTAAATAAATATAGTAATAAATGGTTTTGAAAAAAATTCTTCTTGATATAGAAAATTTCTTTATAGAGTTGTGTAAGAGTATTTGAAGTATGGGCAACAGAATCCTTTTTGTTTTATTGATGGATTAGCCAGGCAGGTTTTTCTGCCTTTGCTGGCTGGAAAATAAAAATATATGTTGGCTTGTGTGAGCCTTGCGCCCCTTTGTCCCCGCTTTTTCCCTGCTTTCCGTTGCATGTGCAGTTTTATATTTTTTACCCGCTTTTGTTCTGTGCATTTCTTCCTTCTGTTTAGAGATTTTTCGCTTCGCCCTCTGATATTTCTCTTTATTTATTTTTTATATATTTTTTTTTTCGGTCAGTCAGAGGAGTTGCTGGTGTTGTTGTTCTTGCATTTGTTTTTGGCTTTTTGCAACTGCAACTGGCGACTGCCATCAGCAACTGGCATCCCACAAGCAGCAACCAGCAACGAGCCACCAGCAACTTGCAACTGCAACCGCTTTTGACCCGCGAAGCGTGTCGTGGCGCCAGCGATTATGTTTGTTTATATGCTTGCTTTGGTTGCTGTTGTTTCCGATGTTGTTGCCTTTGTTTTTGGATCGCTGCTTTACTGTTTTTTTAGTTGCCACTGCTGTTGTTATTATTATTTTTGTTGTTATTGTTGTTTTTGGCACGCTGCAACGGTTTTGATGGCGCGCATTACTTCAGCACCGTTAAAAATATTTACAAGCCGCGTTAATTCTTAAAGCGTGGCCTTAATTTGATTAGTTCGGATTTGCTTGGCTAAGCTCGCCGAGCTCCAGACGCTGTCCAGTTGGCTGCCTTAAAGGGTCTCAATGAGCCACTGACTTTGTTTAATTCATTCTTCATAACTACGTTCCAGGTTCAATTAGATTTATTTACACGTTTCGGAGAGATGGACCAAAAGAATGCGGTTTAATGCAACAAATTGAATGATAGGTATTTAAAAATCTAGTATTAGAGATGTCGCTAACATCAATGAAACACAAATATTAAATTACTAAAAAATTTATCAAAAATATTTTTACGAAATTTTTTAACAAATATTTTAATTTTATTTATTTCTATCGTTTTTATTTCATTCTTATTTCTTAGGAATAAGGAATTTCTTAAAAATGAATGCACCAGTCACCAATATTAATTACTTTTATTTTACTGAATAATTAAAATAGAATTTAACAAATTTAAGACTACAAATTAATGCATTATTTTAAGTACACAAATTGAAAATATAATACAAACATAAAAGTACCTTAAAGAATGAAATCGGATTCCACTAATTAAGGCATACAAAAACTGCAATATTTTGAAACTATAAATGAAATTATTAAAGTGCCCAACTTTAAAAGTTAATAATAAAATATTACAAGTAAAAAGTACACTTATTTTTCTTTTGTTTGAAATTAAGATCAATATATCATCCTTCTGATACAATGCCAAGCATAATCTTGTATAGGTAAAATGTCCTAAAATTATGAAAAGTTCTGTTAGCTGGGCTCGATAATAATCCCGAGTTTCAGGCTGCTACTGCCTGCCGTTGCCTTTCCATTCAAATTTATTCCCAGAAGCCGCGCCGAAAAGCATTCAAATAAATCAGCGATTATCGCTCACGCAAATCTCGGCTATCGAGCCCCGACCATCGAGCCTAGGCATCGATGACCAAAGACGCGCTGCTCACACCTAGAATAAAAGATGGAGAATAGGGTAAGGCCATCGACATTCGGAGTGCGCACATATGGCCAAAATGGCCGCGGCATATTTGGCCACGTTGCACATTCGGCCAACTGGCTGGCTGGCTGGCTGTCTTGGCCCAAAGTTAAAAGTCAAATGTGAGCTTGAATTACCAGTAACAGCGGCTGGAGAGAAAATGAGAATTCTCGGCGGATTTATGAGAGGCATGCAAAAACCAAAAAACCGGCCCAAAACGGGGAGGTAGGGGGTGGTTTTGTCTAAGACTGGCCTAGGGCGACGTCTAACCAAATACGAGTAAGACTGGCAAGTCAAGTGGCGTGCAATGCATTTTTCTTTTTTTTTTTGGCCAGCTCAGCAAATGCAGTTTTGGCCAAATATGGTGATCGCATGCTGCGAGCCCAAAAGTGGCCAAAGCCAAACGACACAGATACGAGAACTTTGGCTTAGACGGCGACTCTTCCCCTTTCCTTCCGCCCTCCCCTCTTGCCCATTCCCCATTTTTGGACACCGGCTCAGAGGCTCAGACTTAAGCCTGGCTAAATGCCGCCGCCGCCGCCCACTTTGGCCAATTTTTGCACTTGCGCAAAAGGTCTCAAGACAGGTTACGCGCCTGCGGCGATTTAACCGTTTTCAGGCGACCAGCAGCAGCCACAAAAAAAGAATTGGTTAGAAAGGTTACCACTGGCCGAAGTCGAAGAGAAAATGCCCTTGGAGGGGACTCACCTGCTAAATTGCAATCGTGTTTTTGTAAAACCGTTTCTTAGGAATGTTTTTACAGAATTTTTAAAATGAATTCAAATTTAATGAATTTCATTTTTTGTTTGTTTTAAATTTTTAAATATTAGATTATATTTTTAAAGTCTAAGGGTAACCTTAGAAATGTAACCCAAAGTTTTAGGCACTTAGAGCACTAAGAATTAATTAAAATTAATGCCTTATCATTTAAGACTGCACTAACTTCCATTAACAATGGATCAAGCCTTCTAAAAAGTTTAGTAGAATTCTCCCAGTTCGTGTGGATTCGAGAAAGGAAAGGGTTAAGGGGAAATCGTCAGTGGTCACGCCAACGCCAAGGCAGGAAATCTCGAAAGGGAAGGGAGGGGAAGCCAGGAGGCGGAGGCGGAGGTGGATAGATATGCAAAGGGTCAGGCAGGCGGCATCGGCTTACATTTGGCATCCATTAGAAAGCAATCCGTCAGTGCGGTTTTGGGCTAACAAGATAGCTGCTGTGGTCAGTGTTCTTTTTCTTGCTGCCACTGCCGTTTGTGGCACACCCACGCGATTTGCTGTGCTGGCTAGGAGAAGCCAAAGCCAAAGTCGAAGCTCTGGCTAAACTTAAGGCAAAACCGGTCGCAAATGTTCTCCTTGACTTCATTACGAATCACGAACCAGGGCCCAACCTCCGACCACCAAGAACAATGCCAAAAAGGAGCCAGAGTCTCAGAGATCTGACCCAAAAGCAACGCCAACGCAAAAGGTTTGGTACACAGAAATAAAACGGGGTGCAATATTTCAATTCCATTTGAAAGAAATTTTAAATAAATAATATCTAAATAGAATTAGTTAATTAAAAAAATGTATTCAAATATTATAACACTTTAAAATTTAATTTTACGTGCTTTTTGTTATCTAAATTAATCTATAAAAGTCGCCCAAAAAAAAGGAAGGTAGCCAATATCTCCCAGAACGGATTGACATACAAATCTAAAAAAAATATACATAAATTCAGAAATAATAAAATAGATTTTTGACTAACAAAAAGTTTAAAAATTTCTTAATCTAATCACAAGTTTTATTAACAGTTTTTTATTTAATGGTAATCTCTCGAAAAATGCATTTTCTCAGTGCATTTATTTTTTTAGCAGGTAGCTTTTTGGCGACACAATTATGATGAGTAATGGTAGTGGACAAGGAGCAAGTTGGGAGCCGATAGCGATCGCCGAGGGATCCGTATTTGTATCTGCATCTGACAGATGCAAGCGGCCTACGCCGCAAAAACATAATCCGGGCGCTTTTTTGGCCGCTGACATCATGCAGATTTGCATAGATTTAGCTGTGTTTCTTGTGTGTTGTTTGCTTTTTGGCCACTCCATCTCCATGTTGGAGCCCATGTCTTGTTTCGGTTTTTGTTTATTTGTTTAATTAATTTGTAGCCGCTGCCTGTCGCTTTATTGCTGCCCACGTAGCTGCAGTTGCATTTGTGGCGTATTTACAAAATGAAGTCATAAAAGAATGGCAGCCATAAACCGAAATGCGGACACAGTGCGTATTAAAAGTTGCGCATACGACGCGTTGTCCCATCGCCGAGAAGCGAAATTTGAAAAATGAAAAAAAGAGCAGAAAATAAAAGAAAGACGATGATGGAGACAACGGCGTGTGCCACCTCCGCGCCTTTTGGCTTAAACGAAAATTTATCTGCGCGCATTAAACTTTATTGCATTCAAAATTACAGCAATTATTTGACCAACAATTATGGCAGACGCTCTTGTTCTTCAGCTTCGCTTTTTTTCCTCCTTTCTGGGCGTGTCCAAGTGGGGCAAGCACTTTATTATGCGTTTTTTACGACACTTTGGGTTAAGCGCTCTCCAGTTTCCGCTACCCGTTTTTTGTTTCTTGTTATTTTTTGTTTTGTTTGCCCTTCAGCTGTTGCGCTTTTTTCCCCCGGTGGCCAATTCCTTTTTCCCACTCGAGCTGCATTCTCCTTGTTTTTTTCCGGTTTGTGGTCAGTGCACAGGGGGCGTGAAAGCGGAATGCCGACCAAAAACCAACCAAAACAAGCCAACAAAACGGGGAATCCTTGACCGCGGGAATTCCGCGTTGAAAGAGTTTTCCCGTTGGGCGTTGCTTAAATGTTTACACCCTTGCAATTGAATTAAATTTGCATGATCATTTCGGATGAATTGTGGTTAATTTATCATTTGTGGATGATTTTTAATGAACTAATTATTTTAAAAAACTTTATTTTAATGATTTTAAGGTGTATATTGTTATTTTTTATAAATATATGTATTTCAATAATAAGTTTTCTTTTACCTGACTTACTTGTAGACTTTTTGTTTTGCCAAGTGTGCCAAATAAAATATTGTTGCCAATAAAACAGACTTCTTTCATCAGTTGAACTTACCTAGAAAAGTAGAAAATACAGTATAAGTATTGAAATATTAATTAAGTTTAATAGCTGTGTGTTTGTGGGTCTCAAACCAAAACTGATGCACTTAAATGAACAGTAAAATAACTGAAAATGTTCGTAAATAAATCCTAATGATGCTTTTCATTTAAGTACTTTTATGTAGGTATAGGTATATGCGATAAATATTTTGTCAATTACATTGGTTTTTATTTTGGGCAAGACACAAGTTTATTGAGTTGCGTTTGTTAGTTATTTGAGTTTACCAGTTCTGCCATGGGCCATGTCTTAAGTCTAAGCTACATACAAACAAGTTCATTGATTAGATATAGATGTATAGATATTAACCGAGGCAGCTCTAATCTTAGGACTAGCTAACAAACCAGGTGCGACCACGCCCAAATTGCCACAAGCATCGTGTAAACGGAGTGCAAATTACAATCATTTCTTTTTACCTCTACTGGCTGTTTTTTACTGTCGATGGCTACTTGTATTTGCGATCTAAGCCTGCCACTCTCGGCCAGCAGCAACATGCAACTCAGTTTTGATCAAATCAAATCATCAAAGCCAACGGAAAAGTCAAGCAAAAAGCGATCAGGAAACCGAGCAGCTTGGCCCCTTTTCCCTCCCCCCATTTTTTCTCGGTTTTTATCTCTATTTTTTTCCATTTTCTATTTTCCAATTTCCAACGCCTGCAGGTTGGCCAGGACACATTGAGTACCTGTCAATCTTAATTTCAAGAGTCTGGACTAAATTAGCAAGTGCTCTAGTTATATTTGAACTTACAGCTCTTGAAGTAAGAAAAACAAAGTAACAAAATTCAAGGAATGTATTTTTAAATTTTTTGGAGCTTAAATTTACAACTTGTTTGTTTATTAATTTTTTATGGTATAACTTTATAAAAAAGTTAAAAACTGTTTCTATTTTATTTAAATTTTTTAAGAACCTATAATGCATGAACTAAAAGATTTTTAAAATATTTTTTAAGAACCATATTTTTTTATATATTTATTTATATATTTTTTTTAGCCATTTTTTATGAACCATATTTTTTTATATATATTTATATATATTATGAACCATGAACTTGGTTTCATTGGTTTGTCAAAGTTAAAGCGCTATAAGTTTTTAATATTAAGTTTAAAGTATACCCACAAAGTCGATCAGCTTCTAAGAATGTTTAAATATACATTTACAACCAGTGAATTTGCATAATTGGCATAAAAAAGCGAAGCCAAAGCGGCTCGCACAAATTGTCGTGTGAAATTCCACAAGTTGGTTGCAGCAAGAGGCAAAACGCAAAACGCAGAGAGAATCCCTTCGCCGAGGTGGCAAAAGTCAACTCCTGAAGTGTTGGCTCTGTAACCAAGTGTCTGGTGGTGCATTTGCATCCGAGGAGCTGTGCTCTCCACTGGCTATTTGCCCATCGTTCCATCGTTGGCAGCTAGTTTCAATATTGACTTTCAAAATGTTGTTGCGGCAGACAAGATTTGCAGCCAACTTGGAGCTGCACTAAGCCAACAAGGGGGGCACTAAGCCAGAGATACTTGCCCCGCTAGTGTTTACCCGATTAATTAATTGCCCAAATGGGGATGCCTCTTCTTTGCCAGCCAATTGTTATTCGCATCAATCAGAGAGCAAGGAAAAGAGGGGAAAAAACTTGTCAAACTGGCAAATTATTAAAAGGAAATTGTTGACATTCCTGGGTAAATATGCAACTGCCAGTTGCAACGGTAACTGCAACTGCACCGCCAAGTAGCCTGCTTGATTGCCCCTATAAGGAAGCCAAAGCTATCTCTATTACAACAACCAGACAAACAAGACAGGCAGCCTTTGCCTTCTGCTTTCATGTACTTTTTTATCCCCGATTTCCGCAGGAGAACCTGCATTAGGAATTAGTTAAGGAATGCCAGCCAGGGATGGCCAACAATGGGGTTAAATAAAGTAGAATATAGTACAAGTAGAATTTCTATTGAAAATAATCATTAATTTGTCTGAATTTAAAGTATTTTTTTAAGGTAAAAAATGTTAAATCTTTAAATTGTTATATTATAAAATTTATATCGAATTTCCTAACTAATCCTAACTTTATATATAATATCTTCTGTTTAAAGCCCCATTGTTCTATATTTCATACGCTATCCCTGATGCCAACTATTGAAGTTATCATCATTTGATTTCTTTTACTGGTCTCTGTTTGTTGTTTTCCCCTGCTTTACAACTCGATCGTGTTTGCCTGTTGTGGGCCAAATAAATTTTTATAAATAATAAGCTTGGGCCAACGGACGTGGATGTTGCTGCTAGTTGCTAGTGCTGCTGCTGCAGATGTTGCTGCTGCTGCCGCAGTTGCAGTTGCTGTTGCTGTTGCACTTGCAAGCACAGTTAGACAGCGACAGACTCGACTGGTTTTCCACAACAAGTGCGGGCCAGCTTCCTTCTGGCAGCCTTCTCCTTGGAAAAGCAAAAACAAAAAAAGAGGGAAAAATAGAAAACCGGCAATACCTTTGGCTGGCTCAAAATTCTTGGCCAAAAGGGTATTTCGTGCAGCAGCAGCGGCAACAACTTTTTTCCGCTCGAGAGCCAGTTCGTGCAGCTCGTTGCAGTTGCTAGATAAAAATGCAGTTAATAAAACTGTAAAAACTGGACGCATGCGCAGCACCCAGCACACACACACACACGCACAGAGGAATCAAAGATTTATATAGAGGGGCTTTACATATACCAAGATATATATATATGTATATATAGTCGACTTGGGCCTGGGCTTTTGGATCTGGGCAAGTGCAGCCAGCAACGCCATTTAATTGCCTGTTTGCATTTCACATGAGCCGCAAACCCCGAGTGCAAAGAGTGCAGAAATGGAATGGAATGGAGGCTGAGGAGGAGATGTGTTGGCCGCAGGCTGCTATATTATCCCAAATCTCTGGGTCCGTATATTTATGGTATTTTTCCTGCCGTATGTTTGCCGGGCGGTCGCTTTGAACCATCTTTGGTTTTGATAGATCGCATGTGAAAGGTGACTTGACTTGACTTGACTTGGGGGCTAATCTATGGCGAAAGGCGAAGAAGATTCGGGATAAAGAAAGAAGGTGTTTTTGTGCTTATTCGGTAACTTGTTCTGCATTGTAAGATTAAACAGAAAAAGAGTAGCTATGGAAATATTTAAGTAAATATATTTAATGATACGAATCCTTTCATACACTTAACCCCATCAAAACCATTTCAAACCCAACTCCCAATATGATTAAAATCATCTCATTACTTGAAAAAGCCCAAATTTAATTCAAAATCTAAATTTAAATAATAATAATGTAACTAATTCCACACCTCAGACAAGCTAAAGGCCTTAGCTGCTAGAGCTCTTAATTTAGTTAGCTTATAGTTTTAACTTTAAGTTAACTTTATATAAAATAAAAAATACAAATATTTAATGAAACATCATATAATTGAAGTTTTATATTTTCTGTTATATTTTAAGAATATACTAGATTTTACAGAACATCTTTTAATAACTCAAAACTTTCGTAAATTCGTGCAACATCCGCTAATATTCAGTTCCCAGCTAATAAAAACCCCCGCGAGTGCAGCTGCTGTGTGGTTTTCCTGTTCACATAACTAAACCGTGCAAATTAGTTGCCAAACAAATTATTTCATATTATTTTTTCGTTGGTTTTTCGGCCAGAGCTTGAGTTTTGAATCTTGGCCCGGCCAGCAGGCCAAGCGAAACCGAGCCAAAACCGAACCGGCATATAGCCAACATATAAACTGACCTTCGTTCATTAACGACAGCAGAAGGCATAACAAGACATAAACCTCAAAAGGCTCCACATTTGGCCAGCAGCGGACGAAACCAGTTAACTGCAGCCGGTAACTAACAAATAGTAAAATAAGCCCGAACTTTTTGCATTTGATTAAAAGATTTTTATTGGCCAGCCGGCAAAGGCAAAAACAAAGATTACAAAAAACCAGCAAAAAACTTGCTGAATTAATTTCGCATTAGAACACGCGCTTGCAATGCGGCCAAAACGCAGTTCGCCTTAGCCAAATGTCGACGGCGACTATCTGCCAACCTGGGTAAATGGACAAAAACATACTATACTTTATATGTATGTCTATCTATTCTTAATTTTTGCTTTTCGAGGGTAACCCAATCCGAGCTACCTAAGCCGGAGTTTTGCGGGCGGATGTTTCGCTGACGCTGCAGGTAAAATGATTCAAACTCGTTCCCAAATACTCCACATAGAAAGGTGAGATCAGTTTGATTCTGTTCTATTCACTAGAGCGTTAACAACTGTGCTTTGAATATTTTCTGGATTCAGAGTTGACGAGCTTGGGAAGCTTTAATTAATTCGAAAAAGGCTATAATTACATATAAATAATCCTACTAATGGCTTAATTTAAATTGGATTTCCGAATTCCACACAAAACTTGCAGAGGAAAACAAATGAAAGCTGCCAACAAATTCCAGCACACGAATTTTGGAATTTTATGGCCATATAAGCGCAGAATTACAGCACTTTATTATCTTGCTGTTACAGCATTGTAAGTTCGCTTGACCCAATGGGCAAATATGCATATATTTATAGAGTAGATTTATGTATGTATGTAGGAACCGACCGAGCAGACCTTCGCTCTTTTTGGCGCCGGGCGTTTGCCATTGTAAACTGAGAGGCCCCAAAAATCGGCCCAGCTGCGTCAACACAAAAAACACAAAAAAAGTTAACTGAAATAAAACCGAAAACAATAAAAAGTGAAAACTTTGCTACGTTTTGTTTAAACAAAATCAGCAGAAATTTTTTTGTCATGTTGCGGGCCAAGTTGGCTGGCGCTTGTAAGCGTATTTTGATGACTGGGGGAAAACAAATATAAATCGCAAAAAAATTAAGTCATTTTAAATATTAATAGTTAAGGCAAATAATAGGTTTATGGCTACAAAAAAAATTGTCATTCTCTTTGCAAATCAGTTTATCTTTGGACTATTGTTCTGATTAATTTTTTCCGAATTTTCTTCAGAACAAAATGAATATTTTTTTCTACATTTAATTAACTCTAATTGAAAAATATTGGAACAGATATTAATTGTTTGCATTGCCTTTGTTCTGTGTAATTTACATATGCTAGCAGAGCTTATTAATATGCCTTTTTGCGCCTGTTTAGCATTATAAAATGTTGTAAAAATCATGTAGCCTTTTTCAAGTTTATTTCGAATACAAACCCAAACAACATAAACAAGAAAATGCTAATATACCTATCTATACCGTTGCCTGTTGTCGTTCAAGTCAAGTGTAAGTCGACGTTTCTGTTGTTGGCAAA